>JAOTAZ010095032.1:0-11146 GCA_025629785.1 Erythroxylum oxycarpum | reverse complement strand
GAAGGAAAAATTTTATGCAAATTTTAATAAATAAAGTTACAAAATTAAATTTTGATTTTTTTTTAAATTTTTATCATAATGGAAGACTTAAATTATAATTATATAAAAATTAAGAGGCTACTTTATAGTTTTAAAAAATAATCTGAAATAGTTTCTAATATTAATGGGTACCATCATTGTATTGTATTATACCAAAACTAGTACAAGTTGTATTCAAAACTTTGCTTAAAAGTCTCTCTTTACATTGAATTTACATTGGGGATGCAAGACAAGCTTATCCCTATGACAAAAGAGTTATTTTAGGAGAAGACTTTTATGCTCATATAAGGTCAACCTTAGATAGATATCCATGGACTCATGGGGGTTTCATGTATGGTGATAGAAATAATAGTGGGACTGCTTTGTTGGATCTCATGGTAGCGTTTGAGGTAGCGATAGCCAACTTTTTATTTAAGAAAATTGAGGAGAACCTAGTGATGTTTAAGAGAAGAATCATAAAAGCTTAAATTGATGACAGAGTGATCGACCTAATTTTTAGGATTGTAAGGTGATACCTAATGCTTACTAGTCAACTCAGCATAGATTATTGGTTTTAGATCTTATAATCAAAGGTTGGAGGAAGAAGAGAAGTCCTAATAGGTATACTAAAATCAAATGGTGGAATCTGAAAGGGGAAATGATGAAATAACTTAGGGATAAAGTAATATATGAAGAGGAATGGACATTGGAAGGAGCTGATATCCAGATGTAGGAGAGAGTAGTAACTCTTTTAAGGAATACAACTATAGAGATATTGGGCGTTTCTAAAGGGCCTAGGGGTAGTATGATGGAGTCTTAGTAGTGGAATGAAGATGTACAAGAAAAGGTTAAGATCAAGAAAGGTACCTATAAAGCCTTATTGGATAGCACCGTAAAGGTAGAAAGAGTAATTAATAAAAAAAACTACAAACTGGCAAAGAGAGTGAGAAAGGATGCTCTCATCTCAGAGAAGTAGTTTGGTTGCATGCCAGAAAGGTCCACAATAAAAGCTTTACATCTCCTTTAGAAGATTAATGAAATATTACAAGGAAAGATAATGTAACCTACACATGGTTTTTATTGATTTAGAGAAGTCGTATGATGTAGTGCCTAAGAAAATCATGTGGAGGTGTTTAGATGTGAAGGGAGTTCCTATAACCTATATACAAGTTATTAGGGAAATGTACGAAGGTGTAAAGATGATAGTAAGGATGATAGGAGGAGATACATAACATTTTTCCATCGATATTGTGCTACACCAAGGTTCCTCTTTAAGACCTTTTTTGTTTATAGTAGTAATGGATGAGATCACTAAGAATATCTAAGGGGATGTGCCTTGGTATATGTTGTTTGTCAATGTCAAGCTAGAAATTTGGAGGGATACATTAGAGTTGAAGGGCTTTAAACTGAGCAGGACTAAAACTAAGCATTTAAAATGTATCATTTTGGTCTATAGGGTAACTTATGATGTGATTTAAGTATTTAGGGCCTATCATCTAAAGCAATAGAGAGATTGATGAAGACATAGTTCACCTTATCAGATCAGGGTGGGTTAAATGGAGAAGTGTATTAGGAGTTTTATATGACAATAAGATACCATTCAAGCACAAAGATAAATTTTATCATTTTGGGATTAGATCAACCATATGCTATAGGACAGAGTGGTAGCCTATTAAGCAGGTGCATTGTCATAAGTTAATGGTGGTGGAGATAAGGATGCTCCATTGGATGTGTCACTTTAGTAAAAGAGATAAGGTGAGGAATGTAATGATAAGAGAAAAATTAAAGGTGGCTAATATTAATGAAAAATTAAGAGAGACAAGGCTTAGGTGCTTCAGACATTTTAAGAGGAGACATCCTAATGCTCCATTAGGAATATATGAGAAGATTGTACTTAGAGACTATAAGAGAAGGAAGGAGTAAAAAGGACTACGGGAGGTGATCAAGAATGATATGTGATTGATGGATATTTGACTATATTTGTACACTCATATTTCATGTATTTTGCTTGATAATTTATAATTTTATTGTATATTTGGTACTTAATTTGTTCCAAATATGTTTATAGGTGATAATTTCCTTTATGGACTTAAAAGAGAAGAATTGAAATGAAAATTTAGCATAAAATAGAGAATCAACGATCTGGAAGGAGTGCATAGCCCTACATTTTATCACACTGGTGCATTTTTATGATTCGTAGCAAATTTTGATTATGCACGATCTGATGAACGATTATGCAAGAGACCATGCATAACCCAAAAACCTAGAATTCAATATAAAAGTGACATTTTAGGGGAAAAAATAAAGGAGGAGACCTTGGGAGGTGATTTCTAGACGTGGGGCCATTCTCTAGGTGAGATTTTGTTCTAGAGAAGTGGAAAATATGAAGAAATCATTAATAGATCCATCAGAATTCTGGATCAAGCCTCTACATTACAAACATTCAATAGAAGACAATCAGGGAGATTTAGAATTATGATTCCATTGTTTTCAATTCGTTTTTCTTTCATTGTATGTTTGATTTCGTATTCAATCATGTGTAATTAAACGTCTAGTTGGTGTTTAGGTTAAATGAATCTTATGTTAATACTTTGATATGATTTGTTTCTTTTGTTAATGCAATTGGTTGTTTAATATATTGTGATCTTCTTATGCATTTCATTTATGTTCTAATAACTTGAGAATATTAAATCATAATCTGATTTCATACATAGAGCTTGAGAAATCATAGTGTGAATAGATTTACCATAATTAGTGTAACACCCCACTCCCGCAATGACCCAAACCTGACACCGTGGGTGATATCCGAGTCCGTGCCTCGCGAGGGTAGCGTGATAAAGCACTCAATCATTCAGAAATCGGTATAATTTTTCTTTTCTCTAAGCCATAAATATAATATGCAAAAATCGATAATCAATTTGGGCCCACATTCATTCACAAACATTTTCAATTAACACAAAACTATCAACAAAATTTTTAATAGTCATTTGGGCCCTTTCACACATACAAAACACTTAAGTCATTTCGAAATACAAATTTATACAAAAAGTTGCAGAATATACAATTTAATACAAAATAGAGAAATGTAATGCTGACACGAACTGATCCCAAACTCTATCCTTCACTTGTATGCTGTAGGTATACTCCCGTTGGCCTAACGGGGTATTCTTTTGATCCTTAAAAATATTTGCAAATTTTGGGTGAGTTGCGATCTCAATGAGTGACCATCATTAATGGCTCACCCATTCACATAACACATAATTCACAATTTACATTATTTCACATTTCACATTCAATTTCATACTTCACATTCAATATACTTAATCATTCATATTAAGCATATGAAGTGCACACGAGACTCTCTTTCCATTTGTTATTTTGTTGTGGCCGAGTGCCTAAACTGTCCCATATAGGGCTCATTGATAACTGTCCCTTATCCGTTTGGGGGATACAGGGCTCATTAAAAGTTGAGCCTGAGGCTCTTATTCACTTTTGAGCTCGAAGCTCATTTTCATTCGTCGAGTTTTATGCTCTGATCGGTGGCTACTCTGATCACAATGGTCATTATGTTTCATGTATTTATGAAATGAAATGCATCAGTCACATTTGTATGATCCCATTCAATCATATTTACATATCTTTGAACCGTAGTCCGGCATTCAACATTTAGTTGAGAATCCACACTTTCATTCATATGCAAATGCACATTAGAACACATTTAACAATCACCTTAAATACACATAGTTCGTCCAATTTACATTCAACTAGCACTTCAATATTCAAATCAAACATCACAATCATTGGACCTCTTGGCCAGAAACCAACATAATCAATCACATTTACATAATCATTTACTAGTCAATTAATACAAAAATTCAAATAACAAATAATGAAGTGAGACCATCTCGGTCTACTCATAATACGCTCCAGTTGCTTCCAAATTCTGGGAACACCTGAATGCGGACACTTGACCTGCACAACCCATTTATGCAAGACACTCATTAATAATTGCACACGTACAAGCATTTATTTATGCACAATTGTATGCTCAATAACAATCTCGGGTATATGTTCTAGAACAAATATTAAGCTCATTCCGATTTCATAATTTATATGTATCTAATTGAACTTAGCTTTACACTTCATTTGTACATAATCTTTCTAAATTCTCCTTTCAATCTTTACCCTTTGCATGTGTCTAACTTATTCATAAGCTTACACCTCAAGAACACTTGGTTACTTTATATCATAACTCAATTTCTCGTCAACTCTTTTCTAACCTCATATAATCTCATAATATCCAAATTCTCATCTAATAGGAATCTAATTGAAAATCCCATAATGCAAAATCACTAAAATTGATTCTATAATACTTAAACCCAAGCATTTTCTAAACTCCATGAACTAAAGTCCTTCCAAAAATCCAAAAGATTCAAAATGATCTTATCTTGATTCGTCACCAAATGAAGAGATCTTTAGCTCAAATAGAAGCTCTTTTCTTCCTCTTCCTTTTTCTCTTTTTGGATAGCTTCAAAATCTTTCTTCAAGACTAAAAAGAATTAAACCCTAGCCCACTCTCTTCTTTTCTCTCAAACCACCAAACTCTCTTTCTCTTTCTCTCTCATTTTCGTTATTCTCTTCTTATCCTTCCATTCACGTTTTTTTTCTTCATTTATAAGCAAGACAACACTTCTTCCAATTATTCCCTTAATGATTGAGAATTGTCCCATTTGCCCTTCCATTTATGCCTTATGTATTTTTTACTTAAGTGTCTTGCTAACAATACCCTTGAACATTCTAACATAACACTTTCTTCTAGAAAAATTTCCCCCATTGTCTTATGTTTCTAATGACACCAAAATCATTCAATTCGGTTCAATGATTAGAAAGATATACTTCAAACATTTTTGGACTGCTTTTGTCTAAATTAGTATACTATGCACAACTTCTATCCGAAATTTAAAAATCTTATAAACTAAATTAGATTCCAATTTCTTCATACCATTTGTAGCTCCATGTCTCTAGTTTACAAAAATAAAAAATCCTCTCATTTGGAGTTCTACCGATCCAGAAATCATCAAAATACTAAAGTATGTTCAGTGGAATAACACCAGTTCATAATATTTAAGAACACATACACTGTACCCATCCCACGTATTTCACTCAATCTTCCTCACTTCATTTCAGATAGCTACAATTTTTGGTGGAGATGTAAAGCAATGTCTTACGAGTCCAATGTTTCAAGAATCAAGTCATTTGAGCTTCTAGAGAAGAATTTATGGCCAAAAGAATCCAATATGGTTTTGTCCTCATTCATATTGAACCAGTCGTGGGACAATTTGCATAACTTTCACTATAGATATCAGATTAAGGTGTTACTTAGATGGTTTTAAAGAGGACTTCAAGATATACAACCTTCATGAAGATCTCAAAGATAGATTCTATCGTATGCAGGGTCAAAAATGGACTAGACAATAGGCTAGATGAAAAAGCAGAAGAAGCAAAACACTTGAGAAGCAAAAAGTAGAAGACACATCATCACAGACGACACGTCATCACAAAAGACACGTCATCACAGAAGACACGTCATCATGGAAGACACGTTATCACAGACGGCACGTAAGCAAAACACAAATGACATGTCATCATAAACGAAACTTAAGCAAAACACAGATGACACGTCATCACAGATGACACATCATCACAGATGACACGTCATTAGAGAAGAAGCAAAACATAGAAGAAGCGAAAAGACAGAAGATACATCTTCCCTTATAGGGATCATAACTTTCAACTCCAATGTTTAAAATTATCATACTATATATCGTTGGAAAGATAAAAGAAAGCTTTACAACTCTCAAGAAGGCAACTTTGTCAAAATCTATCTAGATCAATCCCAAATTTCCTTTGAAGTCTAAAGACAAACTTTACATTCATCCACCAATGTACTGCACCCAGTTCTCAACTTCATGAAATTTGAGACTCTTAGAGATAGAGTTGAAATTCAATGTCTTCATAAGAAATGTAGCCTTATATTTCTAGTTTAATCCAAATAAAGAATCGTCTCATTTAGATAACTAGAGAAAAAGTTATAAATAACAGACCGAAGCACACTCAGTGAACATTTTTCAGATTAACCACCACTTTTGTTTCCAAATCTGTCCTTATCACAACTTATACTAAGATCACTCTTTCAACTCTCCTTACTTCTCATTTTCAATAAAATCACATTTAAAAACAATCATACTTGTAAGTTTTCAATGAATGCATATACACTTATTTTTGTATGTGCAAAGATTTAAATTCACATGCATGTATGCTGACATGCTGTTGGGCATGAAATGCAAATTTTTCTAACTCTCACATTGCTATTCTCTCCATTTTGAAATCTGGGTTCTAACCCTTAATATAGGGACGAGATGTTACAATTCTCTCCCCCTTAATAAATTTCATCCCTAAAATTCTCATCTGATTGATCATTACGGTAGAGGTATTAATTCCTCATATCCTTATCCATTTCCTATATACTTCATCACTCAAATACTCTCTTCCAAATATCCACAACTGATAACTCAATAGGTCCTTTAAACACTAATTCATCTATCACACTATATGGACTATTTCATCAGTATATTTCAGATTACTCACGAACTTCTACTTCGTATGTTTTCAATCTATCTCTATCGATCATACCATTATTTCTTAACCTATTCCTATATCACATATTATGAATCTAAGACCTCTTTCACCAATAACACTAACTCATAATAATTTTCATACAAACCAATTCATAATAGCTTAACTTATCCTTTCTCCAAATCTGAACACTCCTTGCCAAGGTGGTACTCACAAAAACATTTCATCTCTCCTTTGACAATTCACTTCTCTTCAGTGTTAATACATTCAACTCTTATGTACATTTTACTGTATTCCCTAAATTCGATGATGATCCACCTAACTTATTTATCTTTCATAAGTCACTTTACTCTTATTTTAGATTCATCTCACTCACTAACAGTATTTCACATTTATTATGGCCTTATACCATTTTAGGCCCTCTTCATCTCAATGTAAGCGTGAATGACCACCTTTTTGTTATACAATGCCCCATACCGTGTTCTAATGATGCCACTATGTTCATAATTGTAATGTCTGTAATCAATTTGAATTATACCTCAATCTCATCTTCCTATGAACTAAAAAATATAAGCTTTAAACACATCTCCAACAGTTTGTACTATTGGTATTTAAACATGTACTCACTCAATCCTACATTCTTAGCCCTTGATTGCCGCTTTTGATGTGTTCCTGAAGATGTATATCATAGGTTGTTATTGCACTTCTCTAACAATCTCTTTACTCAATCATCCTTATCAGGTACACATACTTGTTCTTTCAACCTCCAAACATCATTCTTCCGATTCCACTCAAAAGTTCATATTCATTTTCAATTCTTCTATGGGATTCCCAATGCTGAATCCTTAACTTTTAGGCTTTCTTACTTCTTTCCAGTAAAACTGGTCTAAAATCTTAATGCAACTAGTAACACTTCATTTTTGCCCCATATTCCACTCAACAATTTGCACTCTTTATTGTACTAGATTTGGTAACCTCAATATTTGAATTTGCACTATTTCATTATAGAGTTGTCTGTTCAATGTGTCAGATTACATACTACCTTTACCAGTATAGCACTCATTTGTAGATTCCTTTCAAACTCAATAATTTTCTCAAAGTTACATAATTTTTAAATTCCAGAAATAACTTTGCACATCTAATGTCTCTAAGACCTCAAAGAGATTTCTATCATATTAATTCTAAACCATGTATCAAAATCAACTCATAAGACCTTAATTGTCTTTATGCATACAAAAGCCACTTTATACTGTTACAACAGATTGTATCTTAATCTCTGATGTGAAACTTTATTATATGCTGCATAATCTCCACATCTAAATGATATTATTGTCATCAGTGTCATATTCCTTAAATATTCAAAACGTCCCTTTTTACTTTTCAAACACACTCAAAATACCATCTATGATCACAGTCACTAATTGATACAATTTGCTTGGATCACTTAAATCTTCAATATCATAATGCTATTGGAGTATTATTAACTCCAACAGATATCATTCAAAATTTTCCTTATGCCCTTAATTAATTCTTGCAATTTCTTAAGTGACTAATTCCTCAATTAAGGTAATATTATCTCATGTCATTTTCAATCTCCCACTTGACTTCTTATCTCTAATGATTTTCTCTTTTCATTTGATTTCCTTTAATTCATATCGACTTATTCAAATGCCTATTCAATCGTACTAGTTCCTCTACGCAATTTTAATTTATTTGAATACTTCACTTTGCGTATTGGTATCACATTCCTCATATTCAATTTGTATTTCCCGAACATATTTACATCAAATATAACGTGGACCTATATTCTCCTCACATTTGCAATAGTGTCACCGTGAATTTAAAACCCACTCACGTAGTTGGATACTTTACATCAAACAAAATGCATACACTCTTAGTAGCATATTCCACTTCTTATACCTGAGTCTCCATTTGGGATATGATTCTATTATTCACTTTTGATTTATTACAGATTTGTTCCCGATTTTGTTCTTCATTGATCACTCTTAAATTGAATCGTCTGATCAACTTAACTCAATTTTAGGGAAATTCTTCTTTGAAAGAAGATTTCTTGCTACAATCATCGATACTATTTATGAAATCCTTATCAATAAACTATTTTTCATAATTACTTATCAGTCATTCTTAGTACCTCAAGAAGATCAATTTCAACTATTCATCATATCTCAATAAGATCAATTTATGCCATAGCTTGCATGATCGGAACATCCTTTGTAATGAAACTCTGTGAGGCACTAAACAATTTCATTTACTCTAATACCTTGGCATATATCACCAAAATCATTACATCTTATCTCAAGATGTATTTATATCAATTTACCATTTGGTAGCTTATACTAAGGTTACTTTAATCCATTCAATTCTAAATAACTATTCTCCTTTTGTGCCAGTCCTTGATCATGGGGATTACGCCATAATCGTGTCCTTGTTCTTTTTCCTCAAATTCATCACATATGGGAACATCAGTAACAATTTTAATTCCTTCCCAATCGATCACTACAAGTACTCTCACGTCTTACTCTAACTCATCTTGAACTTTGAACTTTAGGAACTATGATTAGCACTTATTCAATAAGTCACCGATTACTTCCTATATCATCTCCATGCATATTATTCATATAAGCTTAATAATTTCACTTGTCATGGTGATCCCACTATTAGATGTGCACTTACAATGGCAAATCAACCTAAACTCAACAACTTGTTCATATATCGCTATTATCATCTCATCTTCCAATTGTCATTTATTTCATCTCACACATATATATTCTCAATCAATTTATAATTGTAGGGGCAAAACCTATATAAAGCTTAAATCTCCATTCCACAGATATATTCTCATGCTAAATCATAAACTCTTATATCGAAAATCACAACCATTCTAAGTCCAAGTTCAACCTTTCAAGGTCATATCAACTTAGCTTATACACTTTAATCTCATCATTTCTACTTATACCCTTTTTTTTCCTTAAACAATTTATGACAGTGTATTCATATTTATATCACTTTTAAGGACATATCACTAGAACACAATATCGATTTCATATTCAATAATACATCCACCGATACAATTACACTGAATCTTTATCTCTTATATCTAACTATATACTATTTCTTATTTTTAGCTGTCCTTCAACTTTCCTCTTCTCTCATTCTTGCCTAAATCCTATGTTATAAGCATCTCTAACTTTCCCCTAATATCTTCTTATACTGAATTACAAACTCTTATCACAATACTTACATAACCATTTCGGTTTCAAATTCATCATTTTATGATCATAACAATTTTATAATTTCATTTCATTCTACCTGTACAATTTAGTCTCCTCATTTTTACTCATATTATCATTTTTCTCAATTAATCCACAACAATATACCCATTCACATCTATATCACCTTCAAGGGTACATACCCCTTTTGTGGTAAACCGTTATTTATCATACAAAACCAGATACTATTTCTCATTTCCGAAATGTCCATAAACTTTTATCATCTCACATTCTATCAGATCATCATTTTTCTCAATGCTTTTAATAGGTCAGACTCTTATGGAATGCTCATGTATGTTGCTCATACTGGGGATCAGTTGTCGTTGTCTGCTATGACATAACTAATATGTATGTAACTTGACACATATTTTAGAATGCCCATATAAGATAGTACTTCTGGGCTTTGATACCACATAAATGTAGCACTCTACTCTCGCAGTGACCAGAACCCGACACTGTGGGGGATATCCAAATTCGTGCCCCGCGAGAGTGCCGTGGTAAAGCATTCAATCATTCAAAAATTGGTATAAATTTTTTTAAACCACAAACACAATATGTGGAAATCTATAACCAATTTAGGTCCACTATCTTTCATAAACATTTCCAATCAACATAATGCAATCAACAAGGTTATCAATAGCCATTTGAGCCCTTTCATAAATACAATACACTTTAGTCATAATGCCTTTGCATTACAACATAAATCATTCGTACAATAGTTTCAGAATATACAATTTTATACAAATTAGGAAAAACACAATCAAATGCGAACTGTTGGAACCCATTCCGGGAAACCGGATTCCAACCGGAAAACGGAAAACAGAAATACGAAAACTAATCGGATAATTCAGAATCGGAACGAATACTAATGCTAACGAATCGAAGCAAATCAGTCGGCAAGCGAAAACAAAGTATCGAAAACGGAAATCAAATTCCGTTGCAGAAACATAAAGCGAAAATGGATCCGACATCCTAATACCATTACCGAAACATATGCGAGACGCGTTGGAAACCCTATGACATTCCAAATCCGTATAAAATTTTTTTTCTTCCTTTTCCTCTTATTCACTTCATTCAAAACACTTAATCATCTTAATCATTTCTTATACATTCATATAAATCCTTGAACTTATTTTACCCAATTTACCGAAATTTCGGCAGCATAACGGCTGTATTTGGACAGCCCAAAAATTTAAAAACAT
>JAOTAZ010095023.1:0-11147 GCA_025629785.1 Erythroxylum oxycarpum | reverse complement strand
TCCACAAAATAGAATAATTAATCTATCAATACCTCAAAATTCATTTAAATCATGCTTAGCTTCTTCCCAAAATCAAATCTTTTTTAATCATGTAATTGAAGGAATTTGCTTACACTTCTTTCTACACAAATGTTCCTCATTGTCTTAATTTTCTAATGACACCAAAATCATTCAATTTGGTTCCATATTCTAAGAGTTATACACCAAATATTTTTGGACTGTTCTTATACTAAAATATTTTCCTGTGCTTGACTTCCATCTGAAAATTGACTTTGTTAGCGACTGAATTAAAACTCAATTTCATCATACAATTTTTAGCCTTATCTCTCTAGTTTAATCCAAATAAAAAATGATCTCTTTTGGATAACTAGAGATCAAGTTATGGCTAAAATACCTAAGCATATTCAATAACCATATGCATTTTCCAGCTTTTAACTTCTAATATTTTCAATCCATCTTGTATCAAAACCATATTTTCCATTTCACTTCAAATTCAAGAATGTTCCTTTTTCTCTACTTATTAATAATAGCCAACAATTTCTCATTTAATAAAAAGGTTCGGGGTCCAACATTTTCCATTCTTATCTCCTTATTACTGCATGAACACAATAATTACTTGGATTTCAAGTATGATTGAAGAAACTCCAGTCTTTGATATCACAAGACAAGAATGAGAAATCCAAAGAGTGAGACGCTAACCACAAATCAAAAGAAAAATGGTAGAAGAATGTATTCAAGGAGACCAACAGCGAACCCTAATGGATTTCATAAGACCAGAGTTCAACGCTGCACATCAAGGCTTCACTTGACCACCAGTATAAGCAGCCTCGTTTGAGATCAAGCCAACATTGCTAAACATGTTGCAGACCAACTTACAACTTTATAGGTTAACTAATGAGGATCTTAATGCCCATTTGATAAACTTTCTTGAAATATGTGATACCTTCTGATATAATGGAATGTCGGAAGATGCTGTTAGGATGAGGTTTTTACCCTTCACAATAAAGGATAAAGCCAAAGCATGATATCACTCCTTAAACTTGACAAACATCACCATATGGGAGCGATTGGTGTGCGCATTTTTTGATAACTGCTTCCCTCTGAGACTGATGACAAGGTTAATAAAGGAGATTACAAACTTTCAACAGAATGATGAGGAACCACTTTATGAAGCATGTGAATGTTACAAGGATTTATAGATGAGATTTCCTCATCATAATCTACCCAATGAATTCCTTTGCAAACCTTTTACAATGGAGTTAATCCACCCATAAGGGGCACCATAGATGCAACTTCTGGAGTATCTCTTATAAGGAAGACAATTGAGGAAGAGGAAGATTTGTTAAAAGAGATGGAAAATAACAACTGTCTTTGAATGTCAGATAGAAACAGACAACAATCAATTTTTTGAAATAAAAAAGGAGTTACAGTTGTTGATTTAATGACAATAATGTAGTTTAATTGATAACTTAACAAGACAACTGAACAACTTGAAAGTATCTTCATCTGCTTTAATTAAAGCAATTCAGAATGGATGCGAGTTATATGGACTAAATAATCATATTACCACTGATTATTTTTTTATGCAAAATAATTATACAAAACAATTTAACTACATGGACACACAATTTGGTCGAGGAGGAGGAAACAACCCTTACTTTAACACTTACAATCTTTGGTGTAGGAACCACCCAAAATTTTCTTAGCCTAACAATGTGGGTAATCGACAGAGAAATCAAAGTCCGCTTAGATTTCATCAAGACGAGTTTATTACACAGGATTCAAAATTAGACAAAATTATGGACATACTCATAAGTATGGAAGGGAAGTTTCAATAGGTAACTAAAAATCACGCCTCTTCCATTAATAATTTAGAGGTTCAAATGGGCCACTTGGCAAGTGCATTGTCAACAAGAAGTGAGGAGACAGAGTCTCCCAAGCAATACTGAAACAAACCCAAGGGAGCAACTCAAGGTAGACATAATTAGAAGTGGGAAAGAACTTGAGCAATTAGCAGAGAAACAAGTTACAACCTACCCAGTAGAGGACTAGAAAAACAAATAAAAAGGCTAAAGAAAAGAGTGAGTACCCTCCTTACATTGCCCCTCTGCCATATTCACCCAAGATTCCATTCCCACAACGATTACAAAAGGGTAATCTGGATGAACAATTTGTAAAGTTCATAGAGAAGTTAAAGGATTTGTAAAATTCATAAAGAAGTTAAAGACTTTGTAAATTAACTATCTTTTATGGAGGCATTGGAATATATTCCCCAGTACGCTAAGTTCTTAAAAGATATATTAACAAAGAAGCGAACTTGGGAAGAGAGTAAAACGGTAACACTAACTGAAAGTTGTAGCTCTATTATAACCAGTGGCATGCCTTCTAAATTGAAGGATCAAGGGAGCTTCACAATACCTTATGTGGTTGGTGACTTTGAATTCATAAAGTGTTTATACAACTTAACACAAGTATAAATCTTATACCTTTGCTAATGTTTACAAAATTAGGGCTCGATGGTGTGAAGCCAACTTTGATGCTGATCCAGTTGGTAGACCAATCCGTTAAAAGACCATTTGGTATAGTGGAGGATGTTGTCGTGAAGGTGGATAAGTCTATTATCCTTATGGTTTTCATGGTAGTAGATTTCAAAGAGGATAAAAACTATCCACTAATTCTTAGACGACCTTTCATAAACATAGGAAAAGTGTTAATAGATATTTTTGAAGGAAAATTGTTTCTTCGGATTAGTGATGAGCATATGGAGTTTAAGATGAGCCAACCCTTGAAACATCAAAGACAGTAGCTCTTATATGAAAATTGACATAAGGAATGAGTATATCAAAGAGAAAGAGAACAAATGCTTTGGAGAAGTAAGACATGAGGAATAGGTGCCAAAAGAAATTAAGTTTGAAGAATATACAGAAGTACCTATTCACGAAGCTAAAGCAGAAGAGTGGAAGAAAGTGACTGTAGAAGAAGGCGAGCAATTCACCATCCTACAACACAAACTATTTGATTTCATTAAAGATTCAGGGGATTTCTTCATTCCCAATTTTGTTGATATTTTTTCATCGAAAAGGGCATTACTATAATTTCTTGGATTTTCTAATTTAATTGATGATGTCCTTTTTATTATCTCTCAATATGTAGGTTACTTATGGGCTACTAAACTGAAGTTGAACAACACGAGTGGAAACAAGCCATTCGTAATTGATCCCAGTTGAGTTTCAAATTATGAATGGTCATACTAAAGACCTTAACTTGGTAAATTTCAATAGTTAGGTTTGTTTTGAATTTTAGTATGTAGGGATTTAATTTCAATGTTTTTGGAATGGTTTGGATGGCTAAAATTCTTGTGTTTGAAGTTAATACAAGTTAAGGAAGCAAGCTCAAAGGTTATATGAAGCAAAAAAAAAGTCATAATTGTGATTCCTGTGTCACGATCGTGCATTAAGGAGTTTTGGTTTTAGATTTATGATCGTGACATATAGCCAAACCAAGGCAACTTATAATTTTCTCCCCCAAACCCCATTTATCCCTTCTTCTTTAACCCTAGCCTTATATCTTCATCTTTACTCATATTGCACACACACTTTCTCTCCCTAAACCTTAGACACCACTATAAATCTCTCTCACTTCTCTCTACACCTTCCTTAGTTTTCTCAGTTGCTCTTGTATTTTTCAACTAGATTTTAATTCCTCCTACATATATTTCATAATTTTCACACAAAATTTACATTTTGGAGTGGCGTTTACAATTTAGTGGTTCTTTTCTCTATTCACATTTTTTAGGTGTTATTGGTGTATTTTGTTGTGTTCTTGATTTATTTTTACAAGTATACACTTATTCATGGCACCAAGGATCAAACAAAGTGCTGAACGCTCAAAACTGAAGATGAGGAAGAGGAAGGCTAGGAGAAGGTCTTCAATTTGGTTTCTAACATCAACAAACTTTTAAGGATATGACACAAGAATAATGACGATAGTGACGTGACAACAAGAAGATTTACAAATAATTCACTACTCAAGGTGTTCACATTCCATCTCCAACACAGTCACCACCTCGATCTCCTTAACAGGTTTCATGCTTTTACCTTTTCTTTATGTTATGTCTAGTTATTTTTCTACATGTGTTGTTTGTTTGTTCACATTGAGGATGGTGTGTTGCCTAAGAATGGGGAGGATTTTGCATTGGCATGATATATGTGTGAGTTTCATGTGCCATATTGTCTTAGTTTTGATTAGGTTAACATTGTGTGAACATATGTGACAAATGTGTGAATTGTGTGAATGCATCAATGGCAACAATTTGATGGAATTAATTTAGCTTTGAACATAGTCATTGAATTTGTAAAGGCATATTGACTTGTGAATTTCATGTTTTAAGTATCTTGGTTGAATATGCATGTTAATTAGGATATGATGTTATTTGTTCACTTTAGGAAAATTGTTATATACATTTATAGTTATAAGTCAATTAAATGAGTTAGTATAATTAATAATCTTTTATAAGGATGATTAACTAAAAAGAAATGAGTTAGGCTATGTGATTAAAAGAAGTGTCTTAAATGAAAAAAATATTGGGCTATGAATAGAGCTAGTAGTCAATTGAGAATGTGATATAGCTGAGTAATTGAGGGCATTAATGACAAAATGTTTGTCTTCGCATCAAAAGGCTAGAACAACATTCCAAACAAGCTAATTAATAAAATGTAACCTAGTTGAGTAATCAGGGGACATTCATGACAAAGTGTTTGCCTTCGTGTCAAAAGAATAGGTTAATGTTAAAGAAAATTAAAAAGTGGTGTTTGGATAAATAAATACTACTGATCAATCTTTGAAAATAACAAAAATTTTCTTGAAGGGATACTTAGTGATAGTTGCAATTTTGATTAATTACTAATTATAAATGTATGTGTACAAGTGCTATAAGTGAATTAATATGATGTTAATGTTTTGATTAATATGTATATTCAATCCAAAATGCTTAGCCATGAAATGCTTAGGCTAGTATGTTGGCACAAATTGAATGATTGATGTTTGTGGTTAAATTTATTTTATAAAGTTTGATGCCATTGTCTCATTATTGCATATTGCATGAATATATGCTTTTGTGTTTTTATGTTTGGTTTGTTTGCTTATGTTTTTGTTTTTTAGGACAAGCAAAATTTTAAGTGTGGGGAGGTTGATGGGTGTAATTTATAGTACGTTTTGATAAGTGTTTTAGTGAGTTTTTAGGTGTTTATTCGGTGATTATTGTATGTATAGACTTAGAATTGTGTCAATATGAGTGTTTATTTATATTCTAGCTTTTTGTGTAGTTTGGAGCATGTTTTCATTCTTAATTATATGTTTTTTAAGGTGTTTGATATGTTTGTTAGTGTTGGAAATTAGATATGTGAATAACAAGAGATTTGGACATGAATGGAGCTACATGGGCTAGGTCACGATCGTGACTCCTATGTCACAGTTGTGACAAAAAAGATTTACCTAGATTAATCGTGACTCCATATGTATGATCGTGACAAAGAGCAAATTCATAAAGTCACAATCGTGACTCCATATGCACGATCGTAATGGAGGCTTCCCAGGTGCAACTTTTTCCAATTGTTTTAGGGCTCAGGAGTATTTTTGGAATCAATCAAATGGTGAAAACCCGAGTTACATCCCTAAGACCCTCTAGGACTATTTAAGAACCTTATGAAGCCTTTAAAATGCAGCTATCATCTTGTAAAAGTGGATCAAAAAAGGAAGTTCGAGAAAGATGTCCAGATTTCCAGTTTTTCAAATCAAGCTCCTTAAAGTTTTTCTTTCTTTCTCCTTTGTTATTTTCGCATTACTTGATTTGTAAACTGCATTTCCAGATGTCTATCACATTTATGATGTTCTAATTTTCAGATTAAAGCTTATTTCATAGTTGTTTTGTGACTTTAATACATATTGATTCAATACATACTCTGTGTTATGTTAATGTTACATGTTCATGCTTTAATAATAAATTGAAAGAGTGAGTCAAAAGTAATCTGATTAATTTGCGCAACAAGAGTTGGTGAATTAATATGTCATATGATTAACAAATCAACTATTATTCGAAGAGAGATCTTATGTTAGAACTTTGTTATTGAATAGATAACTTCAGAACTAAATTGTGAATTAAGAGATTTCAATTATGAAATTTTCAAATTCAATTAAGGGTAATTGTTTATGTATTGAGTGAGAATGATCAAATCCTTCGAAAATCTAGAATTAACACATAATTGAATACGTAAATGTTAGGGGAATAAAATACTGAAAGAATAAATCATATGCATTCATACTTGATCATCTTTACTCAATTTTGGGTGTTCATTTGATATTTGTATTGCTTTTATATAACTTTTTTAATTTTGTCATTATTTCTCTCAAATCATGCTTATTTACCTTAGACAAAATTAGGTTTAATTAGTTTTACATATTCCTCATGCGATCGACACCTTTCGATACTACAAGTTTACGATCGATACACTTGCAGATATTGAGGGCATTATTATATATAAAACTTTCTCATCAGTGACCTTGCTCCATTAGAGTGTTCGTCAGTTTGCTTTCAAATAGTCCTATTTTGGGTAGTATATTTAAAGCATATTTTCATTGGCATAAGAACAACACCTTAGACAAGCGGCTACTTTAATCCTTAAGAAATACTTCAATACCCCAAATCATTAATATTAAAGCACTTATGTAGGTATAACATAAAAGTCAAGCAAGTGACAGTGTCATTTCCCATTAAAATGATGTCATTCATATACACCAATGATCTTAAAAATAAATTTCTTTTCTAAAAAATAAACAATGAATAATCTGTTTGAGATTGAACAAAACGATACCTTTTTAGTATTATGGTCAAGTTGGTGATTCAATTTCGAGAAGCCTTATACAACCTATAAATTGACTTACATAATTGGTGGAATTTGTTTTCATGACTTGTTCTGAATCTAGGAGAAACCTTCATATATACTTCCTCCTTCGAGTCACCATATAGGAATGCATTGTTAACATCCATTTGACGTAACCCTTAACCTTGTGCAACTGCTATAAATAGAAAATTACAAACAGTGACAAGGCTGACAATTGATGCAAATGTCTCATTAAATTTGAGACTCTCAACCTACATGAAACCCTTCACCATCAATCATGCCTTTTATCTTTTAACTATTTCTTCTAACTTATACATGATCTTGAAAACCAACTTATAATCAATTGGCTTCTTTCCGAGCATAAAGTCTTCGAAGATCTTGTTTTATTTGCTTTAAGTGCTGAAATTTCTTGGGCCATGGCATCTCACCGTTTCATGTTTTTCATAACCTCTGTATAGCTCATAAGTGAGGTTATGGCCACCAAAAATGCTTGATGATCCTAAGAAAATTATCAAATGTCATATAATTCACTAAGGGATAAGGAGTACTTGAGGAGCTCTCATATTGTGGGGGCTTCAAATAGGGAGTAAAACCAATCTTCATTTGATTATTCTTCAAAAGATTTTTACACAACATATTATGGGCTTTGAATTTTTGTTTACCTTAGGAACAATTTCCTGCACACCCTACACATGTGTATTGATGTACTAAATAGCCACAAGAGGCTCAATTTTGGCCGAAATGGCCCCAAACCTTCTATAATAGTGAAATAAAAAAACATAATCCCCCAACCGAGCTAGTTGATAAGTCGTTCGATATGGTTTAGTCTCTGCTTCTTGATCGCTAACAATCTCCTCGTAAGAATAACTCGCACTACTTTTAACTTCAATTTTTCACTTTCAATTTTGCCTTTGCTCACATTGCCCATCTCTAGCATATAAAGACTTTCTTCAGAGGAGTGATTAACATCGCAAATTTGACGCTTAACTTGTTCATCCCTTGTAGCAAAAGGAGACACATCTTTATGAAATGAAACACCATGAGAATAAAACAAATCACCCTTTTCGAGGTCATAAAGCTTCCAACCTTTCTTCTTATACAGGTATCCTACAAAGATACATAACCTACTTCTGGCCTGAACTTATCCTTCAGTCTTAATTATTGTGTGCATAACATAAGAAGTCAAACATCTTAACATGTTCGTAGGATGACCTTATACCAACCAAAATCTCATAAGATGATTGTTCAATTAAACAGTATACTTTTTATTTATTAAATAAATTACACTTAAAACACATTTTCCCTAAAACAAATAAGTAAAGTAGCATGAAATCACAACGCCCTTGGTACCTTTAAAATACTCCTATGTTTACACTTTACCTTCCCATTTTACTGTGATGTATCCATGCTACTAGTTTTGTGAGCAATATCTTTCTCTTTATAGAATTCTTATGCTAGCCCTAAATTAAACTCAAACGTATTATCACTTTGTATGTGCTTAATAATCTTCCTAAATTTATTTTCGACCAATTTGTAAAATTCTATTAAGTATCAACTAGTCTAAATTTTTTCTTTCATTAAATAAACTCAAATCTCACAGTTATGATCAACCACAATAGTAATAAAATAGTATGCACCACAAGATGATGCCTTATAATGAGGCCCCTATAAATCACAGTATATGAAATAAAAGTTACTTGCAACATTGTTATTACTCAGTAGGAAAGGAGAATGAGTTTGTTCAACTAAAAAACATGAATCATAAATATTCTTGTTCCTAAAATCCTATTAATATCAAGAATAAAGGATAAGTATTGACTTCACTAGTGCCCAAGATGTCGATGCCAGACCGTGAAGGAGTCCACTCTCTCTCTCATCATAACCAAATGCAGCCTTGTAAACTTGAAGTAGTAAAAGTGTTAACAATTACTAAAATTGTTCACTTGATAGACTGCTGTTCTCATATTTTCTTTGTGCAGCATCAAGAACTTGAACATCGCTTGGGGCTCGCCTAACTCCCAAGTTGCGACCTTGGCCTTATGGTCATCTCCACTAAATGGGATAACATATCACCTCAAAGCACTTTGAAATTTCTTGGTCAGTCTTGGCCTTATGGTCATCTCCACTAAACCAACAGTTATTTTTGTTGATGAATAGTTTTTCGATAAAGAAAGGCATGAACTTGTAAATAGCAATGAGAAAATAAAAAGTGAACAAGTCAAGTCTGTTGTTTGAATCATAAATTTTTTTCAACGTATTAGTGCATAAGGCTCTTCGTTTTTTAGGGGTCTGAAAAGAGACTAAGTTATTTTTGTGACTTCAACTTATGACCTTATGGTCTATGGTCATAAAGAAGCAACTTTGTCAGACGGTCCAAGGCTTACCTCAAAAGATTCTTTAATACAAGTCACAAATAATAAGAGAAAGATAAGAAATGAGATGAGATGAGAATGAGTTTAAATAATGTCAAATGAGATGAGAATTAGTGAAAGAGTTTAGATAATAAAAATGAAATTATTAATCCTATCTATGTTATTATAATTTTTTGAGATAAAAGTTTGCAATAATTAATATTAATATTAATTTCAATACAGTATTTATAATATTAATATAAAAACTTCAGTAACAATAGGGTTTGAGTCTAAAAAATCCAATTTGCATTAACACTTAACCATTTATTTTATAATAAAGAGGGATGGAGCCCAATCTTACCGTTTTAGTGCCATTAAAGTCCAACACAAATTAGAACAAATTGGAACCATTATAGTGTCGTTTAAAAAGAGGTTAAATCATAGGCTTA
Organism: Erythroxylum oxycarpum; assembly: GCA_025629785.1. Taxonomy (NCBI): domain Eukaryota; kingdom Viridiplantae; phylum Streptophyta; class Magnoliopsida; order Malpighiales; family Erythroxylaceae; genus Erythroxylum; species Erythroxylum oxycarpum. Next base: position 1,448 of record JAOTAZ010095023.1, on the reverse strand, counting down.
AAATTCGACGTTGTTTGTTAGGCTAGTGATTAGATCACCCTTTTCTTAAAAAAATAGTAATTAGATCACTCTTTTTAAAATAAATAAAAATCTCATGTGGGCCTTAGTTTAAGTGAATTTATTCCTACATATTGACTTTCTCTTAAATTAAACTTTGCGTTTAAACTTTGCGTTTACTGTGAATGTAATCTATAATAATTTTTAGTTTATCTATCATTTCGGTACCATTTTGTTCTAGGCCAACACATATCACCGAATTTGATCCACATATCACATAATTTAATCTAGTCATAACAAATAAAACACATTAATTTATTATATAAAAGGTTTAATCTAATCTTGAGAAAATAAAAATTTTATAAAATCTAAACTTTTCAAGATATTAAAAATTAAAATGATTCTGAACAAATATTCTTCTGTTAAATTATCATTATCTTTTATAATATCAATAACTTCTTAGAATAACTTATTTGAGCAAAGTTCAGCACAGCCTTTTTTTCATTTCCTACCTGAAAGCATAGACTAAAGATTATACGGGGAAACTGTAGGTTTTTAAAATAGAGAGTGTAAACTGTAGGTTTTCATAGTCAAGAGAAAATGTTACAAGAGAGATAGAGGATTCATGAAGGGCATGCTTCTTTACATACAGAAAGGGCTTATTTATACTAATGGATTTCAAATATGGAACTTAAAATCTACGTCTTATTTATTCTTAAAGTCTATCCTTATCAAGAGGAGATTCCCTTCCTTTTTCATTGGCTGGGGAGATTATCTTATCTTTTTCTCTGTGGCCTTTTTAATCCACAGAGAATCTTTTCCTTTATTGGACGACAAGATTTCTTTATCGCTTTAACTTTGCATCGTAGCAAATGTGGGTACTTGTCTAGTCCGAGTCATTGTAAGTGTTAACTCAAGAATCTTCAACTTTATCATTTACTTTTAAAGATCTGACACCACTTGTACATACTGAACAAACATTTTCTTTGTGCTTTCTAAGGTGGCAGAATCTCCTTTGCACTTTTAGGCTTAATTTAATTTTTCCTCTCTTGATCATCCCTTGTTAGAAAATTTAGACTGAATTTGATACGATCGCAGCGGAACAATCATAAAATTCTTTCGTGATTTTTTATTTCTCAAAAATTAAGATTTATTTAATTCTATAAAATGATTAATACGAATTAAAATAAAGCGGAATTTAATTCGTAACTTATTCCGAAGCTTGATTTTTATCTTGATGCATCCCTCGAACTGTTTCTAAAACCGATCCGTCTCAACCACCGTAGCCGCACAAGCGTCCGGCCTTTAACAGTATCCACAGAATGAGTTAAGAGAACTCTGTAACTTTTACAGAGAGGGTTAAGCATGAAGTGTTAGCTACATAGAGCTTAAGCCTATTTATAATAAGCTTAGGACATTTTAAGTTATTTAATTGAAATTAAATATTAATT
>JAOTAZ010095009.1:0-11148 GCA_025629785.1 Erythroxylum oxycarpum | reverse complement strand
GAATTTACCATTTCTGTTCTGTTTTAAGAGGTAGTGTATGGGCAGAAGTTTCACTTGGATTTTTGACACCCTTCGGGGTGAAATTGCTTGTTCGGGTCTTCATGAAACTTGTAGAGTTTTTCATGATCTTTCCAACAAGGTATAGTTTGCATTTTTCTGAATTGTGTGTAAGAAGTTATGATATATTGAATTTCGGTTGAAGGAAAGTGGGAAAGGGGGAGGTTCAACCTCGCCCGCTCGCGAGGGCGAGCGCCTCGCGAGGGCGAGGATGGTCGTCCCTCTCGCGAGGGCGACGTATCGCCCTCGCGAGAATGAGGGTAACTCGCAGGGGCGACAGCTCGCCCCCACGAGTCAGTGAAATATTCTTTTCTATTTTTATTTTATTTGCATTTTTTAGCTTCTTTCACTCATATCTTTTCCGTTCGTTATCCGATTGACCTGATTCTTGAGGCATCGGATTCATTGAATATTGAATTTCATTTTCTAAGAGATTGGGAATTTTTGGTCGGGAAATTGACGTGAGCCCGGGTAAAGGTCTGTTTAATCACTGTTTTGTTTTAATTGGGGACCTATAGAGGTCTGAATTGCGCACCGTTAGCGCCATTAGGTTTCTATTTTTTAAACGGATTTTTCTGAGGGAAAAAGTGGGATTAGGGCCTGGAATATCATGAACATGCATTTTCACCTATATGTGCATCATTATTAGTTTAGATGGGATATTTAGTGACCATTGCCTTCTCTGATTCTTATAGAGGCCCAATTGGAGCGTCGTTCGACCGATGTGGCAGAGACTTCCCGACATTAGCTCGAAAGTAATAGGTGAGTAACCTAGGTGGTTACCTCAATCTATGTGTTTAATGTGACTTGATTGCCTTACAGGGATTACTTGGATTACGTATGAATTAAACTGTGATTAATTGTGAGATATTGACTGCTAAATGACTGACTGACTATGAAATATTAACTGTTTATGGGATGTGTAACTGGGCATGTGCCTTCATACACAGATGCATAAACTAATAAAAGGATAATTGTGAACCGAGTCGCCACTGATACTGATATTGCGAGCCTAGAGCTCGAAGGGAGATAATTCTGCCTAGACGCGTCTACTGAATTACTGCTCACTACTTAAGCGCTCCGTCACAATACTGAAATAAAACTGGAAAAAGAGTCACATGTGCATTGCATACTGGACTGAATTTGCTCTACATGACTGTATGTGTACTGTGATTGATATGACTGTGATTGTGCTCTTATTACTGTATTCTTATTACTGTATTCCTTGTGACTGTATTATGATTATTGAATCATGCTTATGTGATGCATGAATTGGGAGAACCATCGATGATGGTTTCTCATTGAGTTCGCAAACTCATCCAAAATTGCAATTTATTTTTCAGGCTTAAGTTTAGACAGATAGCTCCCTCAGGACTGTAGAGCCGTGTACTGTGGATTGGCGAGAGAGGCGATGGCTCAAAGGTCGGTCAGCTGGGCTTTCCTTTAGAGATTGATAGTTAGATCTGTTTTTATGTTTGACTGTATAGTACTTAGTGTACAGTGTTTTGGAAAAAAATGTACATACGGAAAATACTGACAGTATGTAAATGACTGAGTTTAAGTAACTGAAATGAAATGCAGTTTGGTTTTAAAAAGTTGTCAATTTCTTATTACTGTTTTATGATTGTGATGCCATGGGGAGTTTAGCGGTGGTTGTCAGTAGTGGTCTCTTATCGTAGGTTATATACTGGAGTGACCTACGGGCGTTCCGGTGGATACTCTATGATAAGGGGGCGCTACACTTCCTAAAGGTCTTTAAGGATAATTACATGCCAAATATCTATTTGGACAAGAAGATGAAGGAATTAATCAATCTGAAACAGAGAAAACTCACATTAGCTAAGTATAAGGTACGATTCAATGAACTATTGGGGTATGCTACTGCTCTGATCCCGATTGAGGAAGATAAATGTAGGCGATTTGAGGCTGAATTGAATAAAGATATCAGGACAAGGTTGGCTATTACAAATTTGAGTAATTTAACTGAGTTGCGAGCTGCTTTGATTCAGATTGAGTAGTTATTAAAGGATGAACAAGGAGAGTATAGACAGGAGCTTAGGATTAAGAGGTATGATGAGTTCCAAGCTGACTTTGGCAAGAAATTTAGAAAACGTCAGACTAGATCATCGTGATCAAAGTCGAGATCGAAGCAGTCAACATTTAGACCTAGAGGCAGTTTTGTTCATTCTGGTGGTGGTAAAGGTCAGACGTCTAGAGGATAGACTTATGGTAGACAAACACAACAAATTCCTAGTTGTGAATACTATGAAAAAAACATGGTAGAGTATGTTGGAAGGTATCAAGAGCTTGTTTGCGTTGTGGCTCCTTAGAGCATCAGATTAGAGACTGTCTAGCAACTTTACGAGCACAATATGGAGTAAGAGGAAGGTTAGTGATGTTGATGACTATCTAACAGAGCAGAGCCAATGGAGCAGGACAGAGAGGCTGAGGTAGGGGTAAAGCTAATTCAGCAGGTCCTAGTGTTAAGACTGAGGTATGGAGTACCTAATAACGGTCTTAGGCTAAGATCTTTGCTATTAAGAGACGGAGGCACAAAATTCCCCAGATGTTGTTACAGGCCTGTTATATGTCTTTAATTTTGAGGCATTTGCATTGTTAGATCCCGGATCTACACATTCATTTACTACCCCACATTTAGCATCTAAATTGCACTGTAAGAGAGAGATGTTGAAATTTCGCTTAAAGGTGAGAACTTCAGTTGGTAGTATTATAGCGATCGGAGAAGTATGTAGAAGGTGTATTATTTGAGTTGACCAGGCTGAGTTAAAAGCCGACTTGATAGGATTGTAGTTGAAAGAGATAGACCGTATTTTAGGTATGGACTGGCTTACTGTTTATAGGGTTGTGATGAATTGTTATACTTAAGAAGTTATTTTTGAATCTCCTACCCAACCAAGGGTGATATTGTGAGGCGTTAGTCAAGTAGTGCCAGCTAGATTGATTTCATCAATAAGCGCTTTTAAACTGATTCGAAGTGGATGTGAGGTATATTTAGCCTATGTGACTAATACTTGAGTTGAGCAGACATTACAGGATATTCCTATTGCTAGGAATTTTCTAAAATTTTTTCTCACTGAATTGTCGAGATTACCACTAAATAGGGAAACGGAGTTCACCATTGATCTTATCATAGGTACTACTCCTATATCTATTCCTCCTTATTGGATATCACCTATGGAATTTAAAAAACTTAAGACTCAGTTGCAGGAGTTATTATATAAAGGTTTTATCAAACCCATTGTGCCACCTTGGGGAGCTCCAGGTTTGTTTGTAAAGGAGAAGGATGGTACCTTGAGATTGTGCATTGATTATAGGCAATTAAATTGGGTAACAGTGAAGAATAACTATCCTCTATTGAGAATAGATGATTTACTCGATCAATTATAGGGAGCTCAAGTATTTACTAAACTGGATTTGAGGTCAGGGTAATATCAGTTGAAAAAAGTAGAAGCTGGTGCACCAAAGAGTGCGCTCAGAATTAGATATGGACACTTCGAGTTTTTGATGATGCCTTTTGGATTGACGAATGCTCCAACGGCCTTTATGGCATTGATGAATAAAGTATTCTGACCTTAATTAGATCACTTTTTTTTATTGTATTCATAGACGATATCTTGGTGTATTCCAGGAGTAGAGAGGAACATTATGAGAATTTGAGTTTAATTTTATAGACAATTATGAAGAAGAAATTGTACGCTAAGTTCAATAAGTGTGAATTCTGGCTTGATTATATGGTGTTCTTGGGTTATATAGTGTTTAAAAGGGGTATACAGGTAGATCTAAAGAAAGCTGGGGCTGTGGTGAAATAAGAAGCACCTACAAATGTGTTAGAGATTCGTAGTTTTCTTTGGCTAGTAGGTTATTACAGGAGGTTTGTTGAGGGATTCTCATTGATCTCGACCCCTTTGACAAAGCTTCTAATGAAGAACATACCTTTTCAATGGACTGATGAATGTCAAAGGAGCCTTGATGAGTTAAAACATCAATTAACTACGACACCGGTGTTGGCTATTCCATCTAGATTTGGAGGATATGTTGTACATAGTGATGCTTCACACCAGGGGTTAGGGTGTGTTTTAATGCAGTATGATAGAGTGATTGCTTATGCTTCGAGACAGTTAAGGCCTCATAAGTTAATTATCCATTTCATGATTTAGAGCTTACTGTAATATTGTTTGCTTTGAAAATTAGGGACATTATTTATATGGAGAAATGTTTCAAATTTTTACAAATCATCGAAGTTTTAGATATCTGTTGAGTCAAAAGGAGTTTAATATGAGACAAATGAGGTGGATTGAGTTGCTTAAGGATTATGATTGCACGATAGAGTATCATCCAGGTAAGGCTAATGTTGTAGCTAATGCATTAAGTAAGAAATCTAATAGCAGTGTAGTAGAAATTTAAGCATCGAGATTACCAAATCTAGTTCAACTGAGAGAACTAAATGTTAAGCTAAATTTGGAATAGAATGAAGTATTATTAACTACATTGAAGCTTAGACCAATATTACATGAAAGGATCAAATAGCTCAAAGTAAAGGCCTAGAAGTAGAGAAGATTGTAAAAAGAATCTGAGTTCTCAGTTTGTGTTGAGAAATAATACATTATGGTTGATTCAGAGTGAGTTGATTGAAATGGAGTGGTAATGACTAGAATAAAAATTGAAGTGTTGGATTTTAGAAAGTGGAAGTCTAGAAATTTTCTGGGAATGAGTAGTAGAGAGTTGGATTTTCGAGTTGAAACTTCTGTGATTTTTCTGTACTAATATAGAGCGATTTTGATAAAATGGTCTTCATGGAAGTTATAGAATTTTCTTTTATCTTTCCATTAATATAAAGTTTGTAAATTTTGGATTCAGGATCAAAAGTTATGGAGTTTAGAAGTTGTGTTTCGGTAGAGAAGAAGAAATGCACGATGGTGACTTTGGTGGGTTAAAGCCAAAAGTCGCTATCGTGCAAACACATGACAGCGACTCTGGGTGTATAAGGGGGAAGTCGCTATTGTGTAAATGCACGATAGTGACTTTGTTGTTTGAAAGATGAAAATCGCCATTATGCGACTTTAAAAAATTATTGGCTGATGAACATCCGATGGATTTTTGGCTATATCTTCTTCGTCTGACCTCCAAATGACTTGGTTTTTGAACCATTGAGACATTGCTCTACCTCTCCACTAAATGAACAGTAACTGAAATGTTCCAAACTTCATAAATTCTTATTCCTAACTCCAAAAATTGCATATTATATATCTATAGAAAGATGAAAAGATGATCTACATTTTCTATGAAGGATGCAAAAACCAAAACAGGCTCTAAAGGGGTGAAAAAAACTTCCAAAGGTTCTGCCCAATTTGCCAAATGAACAGTAACTGAACTAGGTCTAACCCCCATAAGTTTTTACTCCTAACTCCAAACAAGGCACATTATACACCATTAGGAAGCTCTAAACATATGCTACAATCTTCAAGAAGACCTACCAATCTAATTCAAGCTCTAAGAGGGTCTAAAACCTAAGAGAAGTTTTTGTCAAATTTTGCAAAAATTTTGACAGCACCTCTTTTAAAAGTTCAACTAGCCAATCTTAATTTTTCTCATCCAAACTCCATACCTACACAAAACCACTTCAATCTCCACTATGCTCAATCATCCAACTACCAAACCAATTCAAATAATCCCAAATACCAACTCAAAATGGCAGCAACCTCAAATTTCTCTTTTTGTCAATTTAAAACATAACAATACTACATTTTTGTGAAACATACACAAGATACATTTCAAATTCAAATTTTTCTTTACATTTACATGAAAACATAGTTAATACAAAGCTTTAGAGGACATTTTAGCCCTAATACAAGAAAAGTATCCAAAAGTTACATTACAAAATACAATTACATAAACATCTAACTTTTTGTGCTAAAATGCATCTAAAGCTTTGGTACTCAAAATTGATCTTCCAAAATCAAAAGAAACAGAAGTAATGCCTTGATCAGATGCCTTTACTCAGTTTCTCGCTTGTCGCTTGTGGAGGGGAAAAGGGTGTGAGCTCGACGGCTCAGTAGTTAACAACTTAATAATTGAGAAACAAGCAAAAACATTCATATTTCATTCATTTTCAAAGTTAAGGTCACATTGATAAAAACATTTTCAATGCATCCAACCTTTTTACAATTACTATTCATACATAAAAAATATCACATAAGCACAAAGAAAGTGGTTCGGGTGGATCCGAAACGGAACGTACTACACATTCCCGCGAAGCGGTCATGTGTAGCAGTGAACTTATGGGAGTCCGTAAGGAGCTCCAATGCCACTAGCGAGCAGGCGGGAGAAACCTATAATCAGACAAGTGCACCTGACTCTTATGGGATCACCACAAACCCAAAAAAAACATGCATATCACATAAGTCACATAAGTCATAAATATTTGCCACAATTGACCCTTACAAAAACTCACTTTCACAAAGTTGTCACATAATTGCCCAAAATGACATTCTTTTTTCGAAATCTCACATTTTACTCTTTTTCACTTAACAAACCATGTCACAAATATTTCTACCATGAATTTACATTCAAAAGACGTCACATACAAGTTTAACTCATCACAAAAAGGAATTAATACAAAAATCTTAAACCATTGGAAAGCATTTATTATCATTTATTAAAACAATTTTATCAAGCCCATAACTCAATTATTAAGAAATCACCCCCTTTCAGTCCTTTAGCTTTGTGATTGGTCAATTTGCCTTTCCCCAACCTCCAAATGCCTCTCTTGACCTTCATCAAAACATAACTGAAAAATCGAAGGGGGTTAACTAATTTCGCAAACTTTCCGCAAATTTCCTTGGCACCAATAAAATAAAATCAAGTAAAACTGAAATAGTAAAAACACCAGAAATTTGGTAACGCAGATCGGCACACTTTGCCTACGTCTGCGGGGCCCTCACACAGCTTAATAACTTTCACCGAGGTACAACAGTTTTACCCAAGGCTTTACTGAGCCGACACCACTCAACCCTTAACACTATCTCTCAACCTCACTTTCCGTGAAAGAATTCACACTTAATAGTACGACTATCTCGTACTAACTTCAACAGAGGATTTTCTCAACAATACTTGATAATAAAGATAATTAAACGAGCAACTCAAGTGATTAAAATAATAAAGAGCGAAAACTAAAATACACTTGAGATAGACAAGAACAACTTCCTGATGAGTTTCGCTCCACTGAAATAGATCTGAAAGATGTCGCAACAACAATGGACCAATCACATCAGCACGTCAAAGAAAACGCGGCATAAAACCATTCAGCCCAAGTAATGTAATCCACAGAAATTCCAGCACGAAAGAAAGTTGCGCAGCCCCTCAATCTTGACACATAACCACCACAACTCAAATAATATTTACTGCAGAATTTTTGCCGCAAACAGTATCTTCAGTCATACACAGCAGCCCCACAAAAAATTTGCTCACCAGTGACTCACCCAAAACACCAACAGATCAAGAGTTATTTCCTCAAAACCCAGAAGAACACAATAACGTGAAACAACCAGATTCCTTATTCAACAAAGGAGACAACGTTGTTTTACCCAAAGAAATCGCAACCTATAAAAACAATAACACCCTTGTGCAATTTTCGTAACCCATACAACCACTCTCAGCTAGATAAAAATGCAACCAGTTTTTGTTTTAGCCAAAAGATACTGCAGTGACCCACGCAACTTGCACAACTTAAAAGATACACACACCAACTCTCTTGCCGCCAACACCACCTCTAGGTTTATTTTTATTTTTCACTCTACCATAAAATCAAACAAGTGGGCAATGTCAAAAGTCCAATAAATAAAGCACAATGGCCCATTAACGATTTGGACTTCTATTAAAACACAATCTCAACCCATCGTTATCAATCCAATTAATAATTTTAATTTTTTTATATGTCCAATTCAAAATGCCAAAATCAAACAAAGAATATATAAAATATATTCTAACAATAACAATTCTAACCTCACATGAATTCTCAAATTGACAATCTTAAGGAAATTGAAAGCATGAGTTAACACCTATATAACCTTACTCATACCTTACCTAAGCTATTAGCATCAAAACTCATCTATAAAACCATGAATTTCGAAATTTCTCTTACCTATTGACCTCCCACGAATTTGCTTCCTTTGCCTCCAATGGAGCTTAATCCCTTCCTTTCCACTTTCTTCTTAAAGAAAACTCTTAAACACTCCTTTCTAAAGCATAAATAACCTAAGCCTACCTCTTCTTCTTCTTCTTCTTCTTCTTCTTCTCTTGGCCGAAAGTTACTCTCCCTCTCTTTTCTTTGGTGAGTTTCGGTGATCTCTTAAAAGACTTAAGGCAAAACACTTGTTTCTAAACTAAAAACCTAAGCCAAAATGTCGTAGTTTAAAAAATCCTCTCATTTTCCTAGGAATTTCGTAAGTCTCCTCTCATCCAATGACAAAGCTTCTTTCTTTCTTCTTTTTCCTAGCAATTTTCGTGACTTGCCCTACCACTCCTCCCTTGTTTCATTTAATGGCCTTAAAAAGACTAAAATGCCCCTCCTTATAAGCCTTTATCCTTAAAAACATAAATGAACTTCCAAAAATGCCCTCAATTCATCTTATTCTTTTAATTCTAACAATTTATCAAAATTCTAATTTAACTAAATCCCTTCATTAATAACATTAATCTAAGCAAATAAAACCCTCAATTAATTCTAACTAAAGGAAAATTAACAAACTACACCTCAAAATAAAAAAAACAAGCTTATTATTATGAAAAAAGAATCGGGGCCTAACAGAAAAGGCTATACCCAATAGGAGAAGACTGAGGGGAAGAAGACGAAAGATTCCAAGAAGGGGGATTTCAAGGGCAAGGGCAAGTAGAATGGTGGCCCTAAGAACGGGGAGACGTCCTCAAAGAAGGGAAAGGTTGCTTGTTACTTGTGCCCGACGGTCTACACTTTGCTAAAGAGTGCTCCATAAAGGAGAAGTTGAATGTCCTAATTGCTGAAGAAGACGATGAATCTTCAAAAGTTGCGGTACTAAATCTGATCACCTTGCTTAATGTGGTTAGCAGCGAGTCAGTTCCCTTTGATAGACTAATGTATGTGGGTGTACAAATTGGAGAGAAAGATTTGACCGCAATGGTAGATACAGGTGCGACCCAAAGTTTCCTAGCTGAAAAGATGGTTCGAAAGTTGGGCATAAGGGTATCCAAGGCCCTAATGACGATTAAAACCTATGTGGGGAAAGTATAAGCAGTTGTAGGAATTGCTTACAATGTTCTAGTCAGCATTGGAAGTTGGCGTGCCAAGATGAACTTCATTATCATACCATTGGAGGATTTCGAGATGATATTAGGGGTTGATTTCGTCAAAGCAGCAAAGGTGGTACTGTATCCGAGTTTGGGAGGTATGATTGATATGTGCTTAATTGTTGATATTTTTAATTATTTTCACTTCGCGATTATTGGCATAAAAATGCTTAAGATACTTTGATTCATATTTGATTTTAGGTACAATTTGGAAGCAGATGAATTAAAATGAGTTAGAAGCATTGCATTTAAACCATGTTATGAAGATTTATGTTTGCTTGTTTTCGTGGAGGAAGCGGCGTCGTCTATAGAAAAAAAATTAAAATCCACTTGAATTGTCTAATCAAGCACAACAAGGCAGCACATGACAGGGCTGTGAGGCACACGTTACAGGCAAGATTAAAGTTGGAGCTGCGTTAAAGCATGGGTTTACAAGGTTAAAAGGAAGTAGGCGGGACAATTTATCCAATTAGCTACAGACACAAATCAATTAGAGACCAACGTATGAGGAGCAAATTCAATAGCAATCAAGTGGAAAGTAACGCAAATCATGGGTGGAAGACATTTAATAAGAGAGGCATGGTCCACTAAAGAGAGAAATCAATGAACATGCGACAGCTCATAATTTTAATGGACACAAAACACTACAGAGAAGAGGACCAGGCATAAACCATCGTCGGCGCAATAAATTAAATAAAAATAGGGCTTGAGCTGCGGCAGGTGTGAGAGCTTCACGCAGAGACCAAGAAGCAGAGTGTGGAACGCATAAGTGGCAGCACAAGAGGCAAGAACGAAGCATGAAACGTGGGGTGCTGCTGATTACAACAGGCAGCTGGCGTGAAAATAAAGCAGAGACACAAGTGGCGGCGCTGGGAAAAGTCACGAACAAGAGGACTTTGAGATTAGAGGAATTAACGAAGGCAGGGAGCAGCCAGGTCATGCGAGATAACAGGCGGTGATTTTACAATTAAAATGAGAAACGCAACATCAGCTGCGCAATAGACGCGCAATAAACCAAAAGACAAGCGCCAATTACGCTGGAGACGCTACAGCCAAGAGAAGATCACGCATAGAATAGAAAGGAACAAATCAAAACACAAGGCAACAGGTGGCATTAGAGGAGAGCCAAAGCACGCAAGTCACGATACAACATAAGAAGCTGGAGAGATCAACGCAATCACGACGACGTGAAGTGAGAATCAGACAAGAAAACAAGACAAGGGATAGCGGCACTGAGGAATGAATTAACGCAAGTGTGAATGAACTACAGTGAGGAGTGAACTAAAATAGGAGAGGCTTTGAATTGTGAAATCACGCATGAAGCCATAGAGGAGAGCAAGACAAGCAGAGTAGAGGGAGGCGGCGTTAGGATTAAAACACAGGAGAGATGTGCGGCGTAATTAGAGGTATTGCACAGTGAAGAACAAAAGAGAATATAAATAATCAGCTACATAGACAGTAGGGGCGGGCGCAGTGCATGAGAGGAATAAAATTCTGGAGGCTGCCGCGAGCATAAAAGAAGAGAGTAAAGCCTATGGCAGTCTCAGCGCCAGTGACAGTCCGAGGGAAAATTAGGATGTCGAGTAAATAAATTCTTATTTCTTGGTTTACGGAATCTTACTTATTGAATTTTGTTTGTTGTGAGATTTTGTTCTTTATTTTAATTTATTTGTTAGTCAAGTATCAATTATTTTTCTGTGTTATTATTTGATTGTTTAATTAGACAGCTAGCTGCGCAACTAGTTTGTG
>JAOTAZ010095001.1:0-11149 GCA_025629785.1 Erythroxylum oxycarpum | reverse complement strand
ACCAATTAGGAGTCAAGAAATGCATTAACAGTTATGAAAATGCAGCCAACTAATAATATAAACTTGCGCTCAATCAGGTTCCTTAATGTATTCATTGGTTAGATCAAGGCTTGCATTATCTCCATTTATGTCTTCATAAAAGGAGTTCCTTCATGTATATTTAAAGGGGCCAGAGGTATAAGACAAAGGGACCTCTTGTCCCCTTATCTTCTTATCCTTTGTAAATAAGGGTTCACTCTTCTAATAAATAATAATGTTAGAAAGGATTCATAGTTAAGATATCATTCAAAATGTAGGTCATAGTTAAAATATCACTCAAAATGTAGGAGAATTGCTCTTACAAATCCCTACTTTGCTAATGAACTAGTAATGTTTTTATAAAGCTCATCTAAAATTTGTGAAAACTTTGATGAAAACAATGCATCAATTCAAAGCTATGTCTAGTTTGGAGGTTAATTTTAATAAGATTCACTTTTTTCTTTCATCTAGTATAGCCTATCTAGATTCTAGTTTTGCAAGGTTAACTAGAATAGCATGTAAACTTCCTCCAATGTTATACATGGGGCTTCCAATCACCACTAGAAGACTTCACTTTAATGAATTTTTTCCCCTTATTGAGAAAATATATAGAAGACCAAGATATTAGACAAATAAAGCTTTATCTTATGAAGGGAAATTACAATTGATCAAGTATGTTATTAATTCCTTGCATGTTTATTGGAGCTCTCACATCTTTCTTTTAAAGGGGCTTATCAAATCCATAGAAACAATAATGAGAAACTTTTTATAGAGTCACTCAAATGGGGATAATAATCTTGCAAAAGTGAAATGGTTTGAAAATTGTATTGTTAGTCCCTAATGGCACCCAGGAGGGGGGTTAATTGGGTGTTTATAAAATTTCTAACCAATATGATCAGTTAATAATAATCAAAGTATATAAGGATGAGGTTATTGCTTAATATAACTTAATCAAATAAATGATAAATAATTTAAAGAGAATAGAGAAAAGAGAATGCAAATTGATTTATAGTGGTTTGGTAAATAACTCTTGCCTACGTACAGTCCCAAGACATTTCTTAGAATTTAACTATAATTCTTCCTTTAAGTTCAAAAATAACCTTTGTATAATCTTTCTTGGTAAAGAGGAACCTTTCTTATAATCTTCTTCTAAAGTAAAGAAGACCTCAATCTCACTTGTATCACTCCCAAATACAATAAAATATAGCCTCAATCAATTATTACAACTCAAAATACTACACTTTATCACTTGATAACACTAAAGTGGCTAACTCACACAAATGTGACTCAATGAAACTCAAATAATTAAAAAAACTCTTTGAAATGTGTATACATAATACCCAAACCTTCTTTATGATAAAATAATGATAAAACACCTATTTATAGTGTTTTAGGACTCGAAATAGCCATTGGAACCAAGAACTAGCTATTACAATAACTATATATATTGCACTACTCAACTAGTATAACATATTGGTCTACCAGTATATATTTACAACATTAGATTCACTAGTCGTTAGAACACTAGTCAACCAACACATATATTGATTGACCAATACATTAACCAAAGTTGCTAAAACTCTCAGTACATTCAATTTAATAACTTTAGCCTATTTTAGTTAACCAGTAACCAATATATATAGACAAATCACCCTAAAAATATGACTTTAACAACTTTAAATGCTTAAAACCAATTTTTATAATCCAAATATGATTAAAACACTTCACAAAATGTTCCCTAAGGATTGTTTGAAAGATCAATAGGCTAAATAAAAAGTTTCAATGCATCTTAATGAATGTAAAGAGTCATGCAACGAAGTAAGATGAAGCTATTATACGTGGGGAGCCTTTCATATCATCAAATTAATAAAATGAGCTTGCAAATAATAATACTATATGTGAAATGACCTTGATGAGCCTTAATCTCCTTTTGTTCTTATTTTGTTCTTCATTTCATCAATTACAAACTTCAACTTTTCTTTATTAATTTCATACTCCATCTTCTTAAGTTTATAACTTCATTAATAGTAATTATATTTTGTTATTATCAAAAAATTAATTAGAAACTCCCTTGGTTTAACATGTGTAATAAAAGAAGAGGGGGATTGGGAATCAACTCTAACAATATCATTAATCAAATTCAAATGTTGAAGAGGTTATAAAGGATATTGAACGATAACAACTCTTTATAGTTGAGGTGGTTACATAGCTACTTTTTAAAAGGAAGAAATATATGGGATATAAATAGGAAAATTCTTATTCTTGGTTCCTCTCACATCTTCTATAACTGAGGGATCTAATATTATAGTCAATTCTTGGAGGATCTAAACTATATGTAATATAGTTTGAAGTATGCCAATTTGATTGAGGTTCTTTCAGTGTATGTTTAAGTGATGTAAGAGAATTTTCTCTAAGGCCCCTTTTGTACTCTTAAATCTTATTTATTAATTCAATATTTACTTTTTCAATAAAAAAGTTGATCTTTTAAGCATTATTATTTAGTCTTTCTATAACTTGAAATGATCAATCTCCTGTTAGTTAATGCTTAGACTTATGAATGTTCAAAAATATCTCTTTTCTCAATTGTACCTACACGTAAATAAGTTTAAATATCACTTATTTTCTCCCCTTATTAGATTGCTTTATATATTATTTCCTATCTATGATCTTACTATAGACAAATATATTATAAAAATATACAATCACAAAATTTCCAAAAAAACTATCCAAAACATGGTTCATTAGTTTTATGAAAGTGTTCGGTGCATTAGTTAAACCAAAAGGCATTACTAACCACTATAATAGACTATATTTAATTTTAAAGTCAAAATTTCATTCATTATCTTCTTTAATCATAATTGGTTAATAATCAAATTTCAGGCCAATTTAGAGAAGAAACATGCACTATATGACTCATTAAGCATATCATCTAACCTAGAGATATGTCGTTTACACTTTACAATGACTCTATTGACAGTACGACAATTTACATGCATTCTTTAAGATCTATCCTTCTTTGGCACTATCAAAATAGGAGTAACTCAAGGATTCAAACTCTCTCTCTAATATAACCTTTCTTTAATAATTCTTCCACTTAATTTTGTATCTTTTTTTCTCTTTTAGATTTGTTTTATATACTAAATAGTTTAGAATTTAAGCACTAAGAATGATATTGATTTGGGGTTCTATCCCTCTCATAGGTGGTAATCCATTTGGAGTATCTTCTTAAAAGAGATTATCAATTCTTGAAAAAGGAAACAATAACAGTAGGCAAATAATCATTAGTTTAAATATCAAGATAAAGAAAAGATCCTTTACAAATAAGAAAAAGCATTTGACGCTTTGCTGATAATGTATCTCTTATATCCCTCACTCTTGTTACTAAAATCACTATTTTTCCTTCATATTTATGTTTTATTTTTCTTTACTCAAAGTGTTTAAATTTTACCAGGATCTCATTTCTTTCCCCTCAATAGCTCTTTCTCACTCTCATAAATCTTGCATTGAACTTCATAGACTTACTTTGGTGACAATGGAGCAAGGGTGATCGATTATTTTTCATAGTAAAGGAACAACATGTATAACTCTCCTATCAAATTATTAAGGATGTACTAAATGAATGTAACCCACTTGTATAAGAATAATATCACATTACACTATATCTTCGTATATCCTAATTGAGAAAGAAACTAGAACTTGCTTTCTTACCTTAACCTTCTCACTTTCATTTAACCATTATAATTGTATAGTTGTTGATTGTAAAACCAAATCACTAGTTTTACGCTAAAAACTACAAGTATACAGGGTGTAACTTGTAGTAAAGAACAGATATCGATCCCTCAGAGATTGTGTTTAGACGTTGTTTAATTCAGGCTGCTTTGTTTGAGAACCAATTTTAATAAATATAAACTGAAAAATTAAACTAAATTAAATAACTAACAATGAACAAATGATAAAGCAATTTTACAGACAATTGGAATTCAAGATTTAACAATTAGAGATCACTTTTTCCCTATCTTATCTCCCTCCTACCTTGTTAATTGAATTATGCCTCACCTAAGATGTCCTAGTGTATTAACTACCCTATCTTAAGGTGTAATTAATTGTCCCTAGCTAAATTAAATGAACATGATTAAGCAATCTCTCAATCTATAGATTCAGTCCACCCATTGAACTAGTTGTGAAGTTATCCTATGAGCAATCAACTAATTAGCCAAGATCTCTCTCTAACTAATCAATTAACTTAATGAATGTATGTTTGTAGAGTGCCAATTCTCATTGTATGCCCTACACAATTTACCCAACTTAATTTCTCAATATGTTGCAAGGTATAAGCTCAACATTCATCAAAGGCATCATTTATTCAAATCAACAAAGTAGGAGTTCAATAAGTAGTTCAAAAGTAATATCTACAAATAAATCAGCCACTCATAATGTCATTAACATCCTCAACAACTAGAAAATCCATAATAAAGATGTTAGAAGAGAAAAATAAAATAAGAACTAAATGAAGCAAGCTCCTCCTCTTCTTTGCCCAAATCTGGAGTTAGTTTTGCTCAATTTGGAATGGAAATCTTGATTCTTTACCTCTCTTTAGACTCTAAATATGTTTTTTAGCTCCAGGAGGCAAGTTCTCATGACACCCCCTTCGGCATATAGTCCCAAGAACTTAAAAATAAATGAAACATGTCTCTTCAAGTTAGGGATCCCACGATCGTAGTAATTAGCATGAATACCATGATCGTGGGTTCTTGTCTTACAACTCCTCCACTTCTCTTCTCCTCTCTTGGTCCCTAGCTCAATCACAAAGGTCGCCACCCTCCATTTCTACATAAAAATGATCAATTCTTACCCTAAATCAATATCAAACATAAAAGAACAACCATAAAGATCAAACTAAACAAAAACATACAAAATAAGTCCCAAAACACAACAATAATAACCTATTATGCAAGAAACACATGCCAAATACTTAGAAAAACACACACTAATGCACAGCTATCAACTTCCCCACGTTTAAATCTTCACTTGTCCTAAAAAAATG
Source organism: Erythroxylum oxycarpum (assembly GCA_025629785.1). Classification (NCBI taxonomy): domain Eukaryota; kingdom Viridiplantae; phylum Streptophyta; class Magnoliopsida; order Malpighiales; family Erythroxylaceae; genus Erythroxylum; species Erythroxylum oxycarpum. Next base: position 6,087 of record JAOTAZ010095001.1, on the reverse strand, counting down.
AAACACAACCAATCAATTCCATCACTTCATTTTCACAAAGATCAAAACATGCAATCCCTCAAAATTTGGCCAACTCAAATATGAAGCTACTACACATATCATGACTACTTTTCACTAGTGTACATAAGCAAAATCAACTTATAGCACCATCACTCAAAGATAAGTATAAACACAAATGAATCTTCCTCACGATTTCACTCATTTCTCTCAAGTGTTTTATGGTTATTGTTTTGCTCAAGCTCCCTATAGGAAACTACACCACCATAGGCTTGCTAATACACCAATTGTCCTTTACATGATTGCATATATAAGTAGATCAAAAGGACTTGTTTCGGGTTGTAATGTGGTAAGGGTTAAGGTGGGTTAGACGAGATAAAGGGTTTAATACAAGCATTTATAAAGTAACAAGTGAACAAAAGGATAACAAAACATTTTTATGAGATACACAAATGTAAATATACTACTACTCCACACTTATTGATGCTACTAAAATGTTCTTCCTTTTTTTCTTTTTTTGTTCTTTTTTTCATCAATTGAATAAACAATGAACAAAATAGCAACTAAATGCAATATGATCTAATAGTAGAAGTATCACTCACCTCATCTCCACAAAAAATGTAGCAAAAATCCCAAACTAACACATCACTTAATACTCTACTAAACTTGTGAATGAGTATGCTGATAGGGTTTCGGGTTTTAAAATGTGGGGTGTTTTCAAGAAACAAAATGGTTAAGGCTGAACAAGGTAGCAAGGGATAATAAAAAGTAGGTCATTTAAGCTAAAGGTTAACACAAAAAGGGCCTTAATCATCTCTATTAAGCATGCATTTAGTAGGCCCAAACCAATTCAAAGCACGTTCTGAAGGTAATGACCTAAAGAAGCATCACACAAACAAAGAAATAAAATGACTATCGATGGAGCCATATAGGTTCAATCCTCACATTGGCTCAAATGAAAATTCATTATGCGTCTCTACACTACCTAATTGCTCAAGTGTCAAATTCTAAGTGAGCTTATATAACCAACTACTTTTCATCACTCAACATGGTTCACTCTCTACTCAAGTAGCCTAATCCGAATTCAAGCATGCATTCAATCAAATTCTAACTAGCATGATAGAAACTCATGACAAAACAAAACAAAATGATTCAAGTGTGGTTCCATTGCTAACACAAAAACATAAAACAACAACCTAATATGCCTAAAACATAAATCCTAATTAACAAAATGCAAATAGTGACTAAGATAAACTAAAATAATGCAATCGACAAAGAAAATGTCACCTCCCTACACTTGGACAACACATTTTCCTCAATGTGACAAGGTAACCACAAAAGGAAACTAAAACGAAAAATACAACATTAAACAAACAAGAAAATAAAACAATTAACAAGGTAAATAAGATAACATAAAAAGTAAAGGGTAAGAAAGCTTCATGGAGATTATGATGGCGAAGGAGTAAGGGAAGGGACTTCAATGTTCTTCAACTAGATGAACTTAAGGAATTTCTTTTTGATGTACCACTGCTCCTTATGTACTTATATCATTTGGGTGCCAAGCTCATTAATTTATAGTGCCATTTGTTGATGGTTTTCGGCCATTTGGTTGAGGATTCATTAGAACTTATTGACATCTACTGCTACGGTTGGTTCATCTTCAAATACTTCTTCTTGGGGCTCCAAGGGTGCCTGAAAGGAGGATAGTTGAGAAGTTGATGCATCCTTTCCCTTCCTGTTTGCGCGTCTAAGGATTTCAAAGCTCCATAGAATGGGACTCCAAAATTTCAGAGCGTCTCAAATAAGGTACATAAACATATCAGGTCTAGCTGTGCACACACCATCCACATCAAGATTGTAATGCAAAGCCAAAGTAGTAACAATGTAAGTCGTGCCAAATTATGAACTTTTCTTAATAATGCAACTCATAATAGATCAAAAAAAGCAATAAGGGGTATTCACTTTAATTTTACGATCCATGCACCAAAGAAAGAAATTTTCTGTAGTCGAATGCTTGTTGCTTTCAGTTTTGTTAACAATAATTTGGCACATAAACTTGTGAAGAAGTAAGTACTCGGTGCTACGAATCAAAGTGTTGGATGCATTCCAAGAGTCAAAAGTGTTTTCACTCGTAAGGATCTTCCAATAATCATCCACATTATAATCATCATGGTCATCCAAAACTTTGGTTTTAGACAATTCAAAGAGCACACGAATGACAGTATAATCTAGCCTATATGCATGGCCACCTATCCTAAACCAAATTGTATCCATTTTAGTATTGTAGTGTGCAGTGGTGAAAAATTATATAGTCATCATGGGGTATGTCAATACATTAAAATGAATTAAATGACTCCAACCAATATTTGCAACCAATCTTTCAATGTTACGTCTTAGTCCTAAAGTTTCTATCAGGTTAAAATCAAAGTACCTAGGAGTCAATAACTCTCTATCCTTAAAATCCCAGAATCTCATACCTCTTTCTTCCCAAAAAATAGGGAATGGGGTGCAAAAAGTGGCTGCCATATCACATTTACCTTCTTTGGAGACTTAGAGGCACAGTTGGTCATACGGGCTACAAGCTTCTTTGGAGCCATTTGAGAGAGGTTAGCACGTTTTAGAGAAAGAGAGAGATAAACTTAACAAATCCTTGGATTTTTGAGTGGTTAATGTGAAATAAGTGAATAATGACGGAAAAAGTGGAGAAAACACCAAGATTTAGGGGAAAGATGAAGGATTTGTAAGGTTTAGGTGAGTGGGTGTTGGTTTTAGAGTGAGAGAATGTGAGAAGATGAAGAAAGAAGAAAGAATGAGGGATTTTTAAAATCCTTCAGTTGGGGATCCCACGATCGTGGGAATCCCTGTGCTTCCTGCCATTGTGGGTTAAAGCTCCAAAAAGTTTCTGAAGAGCCTTCCCACGTTCATGGGAAACAAATGCATTCCAAGGATTGTGGGCATTGTACAAACACCAATCTTGATTTTCCAAATTTTTAGCCCTCTTCTAAGCTTAGCATGCATTCCTAACATTCAAGCAACCTACAATCACATTAAGATCACCCAATCAATAAGAAATTTGAAGAGAAAACAAGTTAAGACTCAAACAAAACCCAAGTAAACACTAAGAAATTATAGCAAACTCAAACCAAACATAATCAAAACCAAACAAATCAAACAAAGAAGTAAGGAAAGACAACCAAAAGAAAGCTAAACATGGTAAGTTAAGGTCATTAGCTTGACCATTCCATATGCATTCATGAAAGGGTGGAAGAAAGGAAAGAGATGACTTCCCTTTCTTGTGAGTATGCCCCTTCATAGTATGGCTTGCATCTATGCACATTGACCTTGAATACTCCACCCTTGTCATTTTCTAAAGCTCCATGGGGAAACAATTGAAGGATCTTAAAGGGTCCACTCAATCTTAACTTGAGCTTTTTGGGAAATAACCGAAGTCGTGAATAGAATAAAAGTGCTGAGTCCCCACTTTTAAACTCCTTTTTACTGTGAGCATCATGCCACTTTTTTGCTCTTTCTTTATACAACATAGCATTTTCATAAGCTTCAAATCTCAACTCTTCCAATTCATCAAGTTGTAATAATCCCTTTTCAACTGCAAGCTTCCAATCCATATTTAACTTCCGAATTACCCAATAGGCTCTATGCTCTAACTCCAAAGGTAAATGACAAGCCTTGCCATACGCAAGTTTATAAGGAATAGTACTTACGGGTGTCTTAAAGACTGTCCTATATGCCCAAAGTGTATAATCTAACTTCAAAGCCCAATCTTTCCTTAAAGTGCTCACTACCTTCTCTAAAATCTCCTTCAACTTTCTGTTCACCGCCTCCGCTTGGCCACTAGTTTGGGGATGGTAAGGGTTCGCCACTTGATGATGCACATTATATCTTTTCAATAGAGCTTCAAAGGGTATATTGCAAAAATGACTCCCTCCATCACTAATTATCGCTTTAAACACTCTTAATCTATTGAAAATCTTCTTGATAATTCTCTGCACTACCTTGCCATCATTGGTTGGAGTAGTTATAGCTTCAACCTACTTCGAAACATAATCAACTCCAACCAATGTGTATGTGTTACCTAAGGACGATGGGAATGGTCCCCTAAAATCTAAGGCCCACACATCGAATATTTCCTGTTCGAAAGTGGCATCTCATCCCTATTTGATATGTTGCCCACTCTCTAACATCTATCACATTGTAGCACAAAGTTTCAGGCATCCTTGAACGAACTTGTCCAATAGAACCCATATTCCAAGATATGAGCTGCCTTCTTGTGTCGCTCTATAGTGTCTTGTATGCATTGAACTATAACATTGAGTCAAAACGTCAGCCTTTTCGTCCTCCAGGACACACCTGCGAATCACATTGTCAGCATAAATTTTATATAACACATGTAACATCTTGTTACCCATGTTAGGGCTAAAATTGTGAATTATGAGAAATTTCTAAGAAATTAGGAAAATGCACATCATGCATAGTTATTTGTGACATCCACATTTTTGCACATTTATATGATTGTACATGCATTCATTGATATTTTCCGGGTACAATTGAGTTGTTAAATGTGATTAAATTATGTTTTGGCCATTTTGGTGTATTTTGAGTATTTTGAAATTTTGGTGAATTTTGGAAAAATATTGGAATTTGGACCAATCCTTGAGTGACACATTGCATTAATGGGCAGATAACAAATGGTGAATTAGTTGTGACAAATGGCTTGAAAGTGTGAAGACACATGAATGACATGCATGATATACATGTAGTTTTATGTTTTGTGTTAGGAATTTGTCTCTGTAACTTATGTTCTTCACTGTTCTTCTTTTTCACCGAGTAACAAACTGTTATGTTCTCAGTACCTAGGATTTATTTTCATTGATGGAAATAAAAGCTGAATCCAGTAAGTAACTTTATGATATTTTATGGTGTAGAAATATACATGCATACATGGGATTGAGAAGTTTGGTTTCGGTGTTGAATAGATTAGATGAATGTTAGACCCCACACCCCACCCGTAGGTGTTTGTAGGTTATACCGCGACATCCAACATAAATTGGTATTGTCCTCTTTGGTCACGATTCGAACTCGTGACCTCAAGGTTTTGTTCCATTTAAATGCACGCCTTTTACCATTGAGCAACAAAACCTATCACTTTGTTTGGGGGTTATACCATTGGTAAGAGGCTTGCATTTAAATGCAACAAAACCTTGAGGTCACGAGTTCGAAATGTGACCAAAGAGGACAATATCAATTTGTGTTGGATGCTGCGGTATAACCCGAAAACACACGTCGGGGTATAACCCCCAAACACCTACGGGTGGGGTGTGGGGTCCAATACGTAGCCAAGTATAGCAACAATTTATATCAATTTATCACTCATTTCAATTTTGAAAATTATTTAATGAATTTCAATATTATATGAATGCTATATGCATAAGACTCACATTTGTTCTTATTGTTGTGACTAAATGCCTATCATATACTTATACAAATACTGGCCCATAGGGCTCTATCAGAATAAAATCACGGAGCATAGCTCTACGTGCACACACATATATCACAGAACAAAGCTCTACGTGGAAGCACTTCATACTGGTAACTCAAGTCACATCGCCTTTATCTGAGCATGCATTTTATGAAATGCATCAAAACTAAATATGGCATATATGGCAATCATATATGATGCTAAAAAAAACTCATAATCATCAGACCTAAGTTCGGCATTCAACTTTCATTGAGAATTCATATAACATTCAGAATTCCATAGCAATCAAAGCCACAATCAAAGTACTTCCAATACATTCCCAAATATTGATCTCCTTGGATAATTAAAGTCTGGAATTCATAAACAAATTGTAAACATTTTAATAATGTTGGAAGTTTAAACAAATCAAATCAAATTAATCCTAGGAAATCATCTAGGTTGACTCATAGTATGTTTCAATAAGATATTACTTGGATTGTCCAGCAATGTCCAACTAGCGTCCGATATGATCCTTTAAAAATATACACAACACATTCACAAATATCACATTTTTGCACAAATATACAAGTGTTCTTTTATGCACATCAATGTAT
>JAOTAZ010094894.1:0-11155 GCA_025629785.1 Erythroxylum oxycarpum | reverse complement strand
AATCAAGGCATAAAAACCTTAATTAACATGAGATAACATGATAATTAACATGAGATCACATGCTGGAAATTTTAAAGAAATGGAAAAACTTCCATTTCAACTAACCTAACTTTGGTATAGCCATTCCTACATTATAACCATCAAAACCTATCTCAATCTTATCAATTATTTTCAAAAATCTCATGCCTTAAAGAGACCAACTCCAATGCTGATTTTCTTAAACTTTCAAACCTTTCTACTTTCCTTTTCTTTCAATGCCCCTTACACCTTCCTTTCTAAGCAAGAAAGGCAAAAATGCTAACACAAAACCATGAACCAACATGCTGAAATTTTTAAAAGGATGTACCAACTTCTATTTAAACTAACCTAACCACCATTTCCTTCATAACTTACTCTTTCAACCTTCATAACTTTCTCTTTTATTCTTTCTTGAAAAACTCTTCAAACTAAGGCATAAAAATCCCAATTACCATATAATACACATGCTGAAAATTTTTTTAAGGCTTGGGAGACCTTACATTTAACCTATCCTAATCATCCTTATACCTTCATATTCACACTACAAACCACCATGTTTGAATAAAAAAGCAAACTCTCATATATTCCCTATGCTGAAATTTCTAACAAACAAGGAAACATGGAATTTCTTTCATATAAGCCATACCTTACCTCATCTAACCCATTAGCATCAAAACAAATCTCAATAGCCAACAAAATTCAAACATTTTCATGCTTATATGGAATCCACGTATGCTGATTTTTTTTTCTTCCTTTTTTTTTCTTCTTACTTTATTCACTCTCTCAACTCAAAGAATTCTTCTAATCACCATTAGTAAACAAGGCAAGGAAAAACCCCAACAAAACACCAAGAAATTTTAACATTCCTAACCCACGACAATGCTGATTTTGCTTAACTCAAACAACAACAACTCCTTCTAATCAACAAACCACCAATAGTAAACAAGGAAAACAAAACTCAAACATAAACCATGAATTATCAAACCTAATCTATGCTGAAATTTTTTTAACAAAAGGGGAAACATGATTTTGATTCACCATCACTTTAACTAAGCCATTAACATCATAACTTAGCCAAATAACCAACAATTTTCAAACATCCCTAACCTTTTGGAGAACCCACGAAAATTCTAATTCTTTCTCAACTTCCATTAACTCTTCTTTTTCCTTTTTCTTTCTTCACCAATCATCTTCCAACCCCCATATGTAAGCAAGAAGAACAAAACCCTATCAACAAAGCCATGAAATTCGAAATCTATACCTTGAAGAAGTGACCCACGACATCCTTCTATCTCCTTCTTCTCCATCTTCTCTTCTTTTTCTTCTTCTTCTTCTTCCTTTGGCTAGCCGAATACCTTCCTCTTCCTTCTCTTCTTGGAAAAATCGACACCCTCTTCTCTCTTGGTGATTTCGAAACTAAGCTTCTCTTCTTTCTCTTTGGTGTATTTCGGTGGTGGTCTCTCATAAAAGACTAAGTTAACTCATGATTCTGAAACTTAAAACCTAAAGCTAATAAAAACGACACCTCACTTTAATGCCTCCTAGAAGTTTCGTTTCTCTCACTTAAAAGCTCCTAACTTATAACTCTTCATTCTCTCTTATTTTCTTAACATTGCCGTGAATGTCTACTACCACTTAAGCCTTGATTTTTTTCTTTTAATTTTAACTCATTACTAACCTAATGGGCTTCCAAATGGGCTCCTTCCTTTAGTTAAGTCTTCTCTTTGATTAACTAACTAACTTCATATCTAACCCTTTAACTTAAACCCTAAGCCCAAGCAACCAAACCATCTTTCCTTTTAATGCTTTCTCATTTATTTACACATGACATGGATCCAAGCCCATTTTCCATGCTTCTTCATTTATTTTCTTCTTTCTCATTTAAACTTAACCTAATGGACTTAGAGCCCAATTGCTTCCTTTTCTCTTAATTCTTATTTATTTGCACATTACATTACAATACAAAGTCCAATTCTTCTTCATTGAATTACAATATAAAAGGCTAAAAGCCCACCTTACTTAGCTTAAGCTTTTCTTATTCATCTCATGGCATGGCAATTAAAGACTACAAGGCCCAATTCTTTTTCATTCCATACTATAAAAATTCTAAGGCCCATATTTATAACCTTAAGCCTTAAAAACATATATAATCTTTCTAATGGGCCCTTTAAATTCAACTTATTATTTTACACTCAAATGTTAACTAAATCCTTTCAATAAATTACTACAATTCTCACAAACTCTAATTAATTCTAATCCCCCATGAGATCATATAATTCTCTTTAATACTCACAAAATATCAGAAATACTAATCATGACCTACACATTAAAATCCTCAATTTATCCCAACAAAATTAAAAATCATCAAACTAAAATCCTCAAAATGATATACACATGCTTAATGCAAATTGGGGCCCAACATAGGTTGGGTTCTGGAAGATCTAAATCATCAAGGATTGGCAGTTGTGGAACTTGTCTTCCAAGTAGGGGTAGAACTTCTTCAATTGAAGATATATTAGACAGTGGTCTAATGCACAGAAGGCTATATGAAGTGGATGGAATGGACGAAGGAAGAAAAAGTATGAGTACATGCACTACAATTATGAAATAGATGTCAATAGTAAGACAATATTTACACAAATGATAAGTTTTTTTGACAACACAAATATAACACATACATAGAAAAATATATTTGTTGCTTCCTCTCTGTTATTCTTTTTCTTTCTTCAGAACACACAAGTAAAATTTTTGTTACCAGAAGAAAATGCAAAAGAACCTATTGACACCATATAAAGATGCATGCATGTACTAAAAAATAACGGCTCAAGGGGCTCGCAATGGATAAGTGTTTATGGGATTGTGTTTGGTCAAAGGGTTTAGAAAGAATACCTCTATCATGTCATCAAAATTCTAGTTCATAAAGCTTTTATAAAGAATTGAAACAAGTTTTAGAGAGATATGAAATAAGTAAATGCACACAAGAATTGAAAAAAAATTAGGCCTAAATATCCTTCCAACAAGGGTAACATCTTTATTAACAGTCTCAAGTCTTGAAAACATAAAGTGCCACTTTATTAGTATGCCTTCACTTACTTTGTATTGAAAACATTGAAAATAAAATTGGCCAAATCTGATTATCATTTAAAGAATGGTAAGTATTTTCAAAAACTTAAGAATCACTTTGAAAATTATAAATTCTTTGACAAACAAAAGTGACAAGAGTCAAATGCAGGAGAATTTTAAATTGATAGATTTTTAAAAAAAAATTGGTCCTGTAATAGTGTGACGCCGCGGCGAACGTGTAAAGCGATCACTGCCGCGATGAAGAATGAAGCTCACCACGATGAGAAATGACTTTTTGGCCGCGGTGAAGGCACAGTACGCCGTGACGAAAAATGGCTGAAACTCAATTCCACAAACACCAAGTTTTAAATTTTTTAATAGTATGCATAATTGACAAACACGAACCTATAGATGGCCCAAAATGGAGATGTGAAAAGCTTCCCCAGACTTAAAGAACACATTGTCCTCAATGAAAAATAAGAAAGAACAAAGTTAAGCAATAAAGGGTAAAGTGAAAGTGGAAGTGGCATAAGAATAAAGTGGAAGGAGAAAAAAGAAATTTATATATTAATGGGTGGCAAAAATTCATAATGTACAAAAGGAGCTGAGTATCCCACTAATAAACTAAAACAAAAATTACAACAAAAATAAAATACAAAAAAGAATGCACTCGAACTAATCCCTCGTGGAATCTTCCACAGTTTCCGAAGGGTCTGCCTTTGATGTGTCGGTGTTGTCAATGGGGTTATCTCCCTCGGAACGAAGTGGAAAGTGCAAGTGCATGACAATCAAAGCGTCCACGCACCGGCGATACCGACGGTCTTGCTCCTGTCGGGCTACCATCTGGAGAAGAGTCTCCTTGTTGGGCCCCGTTCCTGAAGCCTAACCATGGTGTTGGACCCCGTTCCCAGAACTCAACTATCGTATTGGGAGCTAAAAAGCGTAAGCGGGTTTCCCTAAAGGGTTATTTCGACAAACCCTCCCTTACTCTGAATCGATCCTTTAGAAATCAAATCCAAAAGCTACCAATTTTTTGGAGAGGTAGCAAACGTGTTAGAAATCTAATGCTTCAAGAATCACTCAATTTGGAGGTCGGACGAAAGATTTATGGTCAAAAGAGTTCAATATGTTCATGACCTTATTCCAACTGAGCATGTCTTGGCACGATTGCCATAACTTCTTCTACAAATGTTAGATTGCTTTTGTGTTTGGACCATTGAAAAGAAGACATCGAAATCTACAACTCTTATGAAGACCTCAAAGCGAGATTCGGCCTCTAAACTGGTCAAAATCGCAATTTACTGTAGCTGACCCGAGAATGTCCGTTAAACGGACATGCATGTCTGTTTAACGGACATAGGCTGGCAAAACAACCCTTTTTGGCCCGAGAAGGTCCATTAAATGAACATACACTAGACAAAGGGTCCTTTTTCACCCGAGAAAATCCGTTAAACGGACATGCACTGGACAAAGGGCCTAAAACTCCTTCCAAAGCCCTTCCAATGCTTCTAACTTCCATCCTAACACCATAATCACTTCAAATTCAACCTTTCAAGTGTAATAACACCCCTAACTCATTCAATTACCAATCTAAATGCATCAAACTCCCAAATCACAACTCAAAAATACATCCAACACGTAAACTTTCATCATTCATCAAAGCTGTCATATTTATACCTCTCATACAACATCCTCACTTCTAAAGCTCATAAATCTCAACTCCGATATCCAAATTTCACAAACTATACGGTGTTGGAAAACTAAAAGGATAAAATAAAATGTTCATAAAGATCAGTTTGTCTCAAAACAACCCAAAACAACCCAGATTTCTCCATGAAGTCAACACATAATTTTCACCCCTATGGAAACTTGAAATATGCATTGTACACAAAATAGATAAACACATACACAAGAGAACTTGTCAAGTTCTCAATTCATTTCCAAATCAAAATGTAGTTGATACAAAGCTTTCATTCATAGCTTTAATAACATATCGACATTACATCAAAACCTTAACACAAGTTACAAAATACATTTGATGCCGAATGCTCAATATGCTTATAAAGCTATTCAAAAGTCTGGTTACTGACTTAATACAAAAGCTAACTCTCTTGGAATTTGTCCAAATGCCTGCAAGGATTTACTGTTCTTCTCGACCTGCACCTGAGGAGTGGGAAAAATTGGGTTACGCTACACAACTCAGTGGCTAAAGTATTTATAGCCATTGGCGATGAGCCATACAATCAACCATGTATATATATATAACCAATCCCATAAGCATACACATCACAATGAAATTCAACATTCACAATTCAATTCACATTTCAACATTCATAACATCATCACATGAGGCATTTTGGATGTAATTCGTACACAGCATATTTTGGCACATTAAAATGCAATGCACATCCAAATGGCTCGAGGGTTCTGTGAAACAAAGCGGCGAAACCAAAGTTTACACCGTGAACAAAACGAGTCCATTCTCGAATCTCGTGGGCCACAAGCCGGCAGTGGTGAGAAGGCTTTTTTCGACATGCATGTGACTACGAAATAGTTCCTCTCTCGCCCAAACACAATCAATTTTCTTGCTTAGTTCAATCATATCAAAAATATCATTTTCTCATGCTTTTTCTCATACAAAATGCCATGACTTAATTCAATGGCATGACATAATCATTCTCACAATTCAATTTTGTCAAAATGTCATACATGTTGCAATGCATAACATAACATAAACACATCGTAGTGAAGGTTCCACATCATAGCAATTCAAATAAGCCTTTTAGCACATATTCCACACACAATGCATTTTGCTTATATTACATAACAACTATAAATAAATTACTCACCTTCTAACTCTTGAAAATCCAAATTCCATTTGTGCTATTCCTCTTGGCCTTGGGTAGGTTGTTCTTGATTTTCCTAAAACAACCAATTTATCCTTTTCAATTCCAATTCAATAAAAAACCCTAACACTCCAAAAAAATCATAGCAAATAAAATCAACACAACTCAAGCTCAATCTTAACCTACTCATAGTCCATCTAGGTTAGAAAACCCAAAACTTAGTTTAGAAACCCAAAAACCCTATAGATTCTCCCAAATCTTCTTCTTCTACACAAACCCCTTTCTCTCTCTAGGATTTCTTCATCACAACAAAACCACAACCCATTTCCTTTTACTTACGCAAGAAGAAGATGAAAACTTACCTTGAAAGCCTTGATTCTTCCTCTTTCCACAAAAATTTCCTTCTTTTTCCCCAACCTTTTCGATTTTCTTCTCTTTCCTTCTCTCCCTCACGTTTTCTTCTTCTCCTTTTGGCTATTCACGACACTACTCCCTTCTTCTTCTATTTTAAGCCTATTTATTAGTTCTTTTCCCATTTTACCCTTCATTAACCTTGTCCTTCCACCTTTGCCCTCCTTTGGTCTTTTAAACTCACATCACTTCTTAACTAATTATCATGGAACAATTGAAGGAATTTGCTAACACTTCCTTCTAGAAAAATGTTTCTCATTGTCTTAAGTTTCTAACGACACCAAAATCATTCAATTTGGTTTGGTAATATGAAAGTTATGACCCAACCATTTCCGAACTATCCTTATAATGAAACAATATTCCGTGCTCAATTTCCATCCAAAAATTGAAACTCTTGGAGACTGAATTAGAACTTGAGTTCATTAGATCATTTGTAGCCCTATTTCTCTATTTTAATTCAAATCAAAAATCATCTCATTTCGATAACTAGAGAAAAATTTATGGCCAAAATATCAAAGCATGCTCAATGAACAAGTTCCAACTATATTTTCCAACTTTTAACCTCCAACGTTTCATATAATAGTTCTAACTTCTAAGAACAATTTGAGATCCAACATAGGAGGTGTAGAACTCTTATCTGTTGGGATGAGGAAGGTAAAAGGAGGCTTTTAGGGCCTGATTTGGTGCAAGTCATGGTTGATAAGATTAAATTGGTAAAACGGAGACTTAAAGCAGCTCAAAATAGGACGAAAAGCTATACAAATGCACATAAAAGGGAGATGGAATTTGAAGTTGGAAACAAAGTGTTTCTTAGAGCTTCTCCATGGAAAGGGGTTTTGAGGTTTGGTAAGAAGGGCAAGCTTAGTCCAAGATACATAGGCCTTTATGAGATCATTGATAAAATTGGGCCTTTAGCCCATAACTTAGCTTTGCCGCCGGAATTGTCTAAGATTCACAATGTTTTCCACGTATCAATATTAAGGAACAACCAGTGGAGATTGTAGATTCAAAGGAAAAAGTTTTAAGAAACAAGATTGTGAAGCTGGTTAAAGTTCTATGGAAGAACCATTCTACAAAAGGAGTCACGTGGGAACCCTTGGAGGCCATGAGGGAGAAGTATCCACACCTCTTCAATGTCTCAGGTAAGAATTAAGAGGACGAAATTCTTTAAGGGGGAGAATTGTTGGATCCTGAAACTTTTCTTTAAGTTAAGCATGTTTTAAACTAATTTTTGAGATTTTAATAGATTAATTATTTTTGGAGTTAATTATTATATAAAAGTTAGTAGGATTTATTGAATGGGTAAGTGGAGTTAAAGTGTTAAGATTAAAGGAATGTTCAAGGGTATTTTTGGCAAGACACTTAAGGATGAAAGACCATAAGCTTATAAGGAAGGGTAAAATGGACTTTTTGGGCTCATTAAGGGTAGAAATGGAAGAAGAATATGTTGTCTTGCTTGTTAAGAAGAGAAAAACGCGAATTGAAGGGAGATAAGAGTGAGAAACGAAAATAAGAGAGAAGAAGAGAAGTTTTGGTAAAAGAAGAGAGCTCAAGCTTGTTAAGGTAAGTTGACCATCTTTTCTTCTCGATTTATTAAAGAAATGGATTATGTTGAGGATGAAGGAGTGAGAGAGAAGAGGTTTGTGTAAAGAATGAAAGGTTTGTGTTGGGAGAAGATGAATTAAGAGAACCCAATTGATTTTGGGGTTTCTAAAGTAGGTCTAAGGTTTTCTAACCTAGATAGACTATGGGTATGTTAGGTTTGAGCTTAATTTGTGTTTATTGCAATTTTGTGATTTTTGAATGTTTACGAATTTTATTGGAATGTTGTTTTGAATGAAACCTTGGTTGATTTAGGAAACCAAGAGAATCCTACCCAAGAGCAAGGAGAAAGGCAAGCTTGATTTAGATTGTTACGAGCTATTTGGCGGGTAACATATTTATAGTTTTGTGTGATTGTGTAAATTCTTACCTATGTGTGTGTATGTGTTGAATGCATAAATTTTAATTGATGATGTGGGAATTTGATAAAGTATGATGATCTTGATTTGTTATACCTTGAACAAAAAAAAGGGGTTATAACATTTGTATAAACAAAAAGAAGTAAAAGCATGAAAGTATGAGTTCTTGATAAAATGATTTTTAAGCATGATTATGTGTTTATGTTTAGGCGAGAGTGGAACCATTTTGTTCATCATGTGCACATCGACAAGAGCCTTCTCCCGGCTGCCCACTTATGGCATATGAGCTCCAAAAATGGACTCATTTTGTTCTTGGGGTAAACTTCGGTTTCTCCCTTTTGTTTTCATAGAACCCTCGAGCCAATTGTTTGTGCATTGCATAATTGAACTACCAAGTGTGAAGCATTTGAGTGTTATGAGTTATGAGTTTTGAGCTAAATTGATAAATGTTAAATTTTTGGATTTTAAATTTTTGGATTTATATATATACATATATACGTGCGCATATGCTCGAGTTTGTGGTCAATTGCTAATGGCTGTAAATGTATTATTCACTGAGCTGTATAGCTCACCCTACTATTCCCTCCTCAGGTGCAGAAAGAGACAATTAGCAATCCTTGCAAGGCATTCGGATACTGCAAGATAGTTAGAGACTTTTGTAACTAAGTTAGTTCGATCATTTTGGATAGCTTTATAAGCATGTCAAACATTAAGCGTCCAATATATTCTGCATTTTTATGTTAATCCTCTGATTATAATGTTATAATGTAATTAAAGTTATGTATGAACTTCTTTTGATTTAGCAAGAAGTTAGATGTGAAAAGTTCCCAACGTGTATGTGCATATGTCTCTTCTAGTTGTACAATTCAAAATTCAAGTCTTTCATAGGTGTAGGTTGTGTTCTAATTTTAGGGGAAAATCTTGACTAATCTAGGTGGAATTAAACAAAGTTGTTTTCTAGAAAGTTGTAGATCTTTCTTTTATCTTTCCAACGGTATATAGAATGAAATTTTTGTACTTAGGAGTAGAAGTTATGATCTTTTGAATGGACTGATTCCATCTTAGACTGAAGTATTGTCTGGTGATGACGTGTATCGTCTGGTGATGACGTATCGTCTATGATGACTGTGATGACGTGTATCGTCTGGTGATGACGTATCGTCTATGATGATGTGTATCGTCTGGTGATGACGTGTCATCTGTGGTGACGTATATCTTCTGTGTACTGTTCATAAACTTCATCTGGGTTATTGTTCACCTTATATAGTTTGGTCCAATTTTGACCCTCTAGATGATAGAATCTATCTTTGAGATCTTCATAAAAGTTTTATTTCTTGAAGTTCTCTTTCGAACCATCCAAAGAACGGCTTACTGGAGAAAGTTATGTCAATTGTTCCAAATCATCTGGCCCTTCGTCTGATTTGGTCTAAACTTTCGTCTGGCCTATTGTTTGGTTCGATTTTGGCCCTCTAAATGATAGAATCTATCTTCAAGGTTTGCATTAAAGTTGTTGATCTTGAAACCCTCTTTCAAACTATCTAAGGAACGCATTAATACTATATCTCTAGAGAAAGCTATGAAAATTGTTCCAAATCATCTGGCCCTTTGTTTGGTTTTGTTTGACCTTTTGTCTGGCCTATTCTCTGGTCCAATGTTGGCCCTTTATATGACAGAATCTATTTTCAGATTCTTCATGAACGTTGTAGATTGTGAAGTTCTCTTTCGAACCATCCAAAGAATGCCTTAATTCGATATCGCTAGAGAAAGTTATGACAATTGTTCCAAATCATCTTGCCCTTCATCTAGTTTCGTCTTATCTTTCGTCTGACCTATTCTCTGGTCCAATTTTGACTGTCTAGATGACAGAATCTATCTTCAAGATCTTCATAAAAGTTGTAGATCTTGAAGTCTTCTTTCAAACCATCTAAGAATGACCTTGATTTGACATCTATGAAAAAAGTTATGCCAATTGTCCCAAATCAGGTTCAATATGGTTGAGGACAAGTACTGTTTATCTTAAATGCTTATGGAGCCCAGCACTTAACCTGGCATGAGCGCTTGGTTATAGACGAGTTGTTGTCGAAGTAGATTCCCTAGAGGCAATTAATATTCTTTCCTCTTCTATTATAGTTTCGGCTGAGGATAATTTGTTGGTGACAGGTACCTGTGGATTACTTCACCGAGCATGGGAAGTGCAATTGCAGTATGTTTATCGCAAAGGGAACCAATGTGTTGATAATTTGGCCTCCCTCGCAGCTTTATCTAACCCAGACTTACATATATTCAAGGAGTCTCCGACGGTCGTCATGAAACACATACATTGAGACAAGCAAGGAGCTTTGTATCGCAGATCACTGCACTAGTTGTAGGGTATTTTGTTATTGTCTGACTGGTTTTTACTTTCCTTTGAAAAAAACCTAAAAGCAAAAAAAAAAGATAAAAGCGAATGGGTTCAAGAGATATATATATTATTAAATTAATAATTTCCGACTTATAGTCCTGATGTTCTCACTAACTTTCTGTTGCTTCAGTTCTCTATAAGTGATGACTTCAACTTGAGTTCGAATCCTTTTTTTAATATTACTCTGTTGTTCAATGTCCAAAAATAACGTTGTTTTGAGCGACTTTATCCATCGGACATCTTAATAAAAACATTCTGCTTATTTTTCTAAATATTTCTGTAGAGATGGATATATTTTTTATGATTTGCGTGAGTGGGCAATGATTAGTGAGTAGCTATTGTGCTTGCCCTCAGATCCTCAGTGAGACCAAATGGGTATTGGTTTATGCCCTACAGCCAATCGCTTTGGTTGTAGTTTAGTGACAAATTATTTAAAGGCATTCTTTATCTTGTAC
>JAOTAZ010094841.1:0-11160 GCA_025629785.1 Erythroxylum oxycarpum | reverse complement strand
CTCATCTACAACATTAATTAACATCCAAAACATCTCAAATTACATACAACACATGCTACATCATTTATTAACAATCACACAAAACTTCATACCCATCCACCCTAAACACAATTCCTATGCAATTAAGTTCAAATAAGATCACAATAATGCATGTAACTAACAATTCATGACATAAAACATAATTCTTACCTAATTAAGCATCAAATCTTCCAATCTTCCAAACTTGTCACAAACTTCTTAATTCCTACCAACATACACGACCATCATCACTTCAAGAAGGCATATGCTAGGTTTTTAGCAACAAGATGAAGAGATAGCAAAGATCTTGAAGTGGCTAGTGTTGAAAATCAACAAAATCCATATTGAGAGTGAGGGTGTGTCAAGGTCGTGAATGGAGAAAGACAAGAAGAAGATCAGAGTAGTAATAAGTTGAAAGACAAATGAAGACAGCCTTGCAAACGAAAGTGTCATGGGTTTAAAGCATAGAATTAAATGCTTAGTGAGTGTCATGACATATGTCATGACACTTACCACAAAAAAGAAAAAAAATACCATCTTTTATTTGACTAATAATAATTAATCTCTAGTTCATTTTTCACCCAATTTTTAATCCAATTGCCATCCAAATTTTCAATGGTTCAAATTAATAAATCCGAAAATCATTTATCTAAATTTCTAGTGCCATTGGACAATAATTTCTACTACCGGTACATAATCAGCCTGCCACTTGACATTTTTCCTAGTCCGAAAAAGTACCCCGAAATTGCATAAAAATTTCACTAAAATTCACTAACGATTTTAAAACCTCAATGACCCTCTCCAATCAATTTTCCAAACACAAAAATCACATTTTTTCATAATAATCACATCTATGATCAACTATACCAGGAAATGTCATGAATGCATGTACAAACATTTACACGTGAAAAATTCACTAGTTATGTGCATGTGTATGCATGAACATACTAAGACAATTTTAAACACTCTTAAACCCTTCCAAATTACAATTCTACCCTTCCCATCGGTGATGGGATGTTACAATATTGAAATTAGACATCATTTCCTACGAGACTACGTACAAAGGAAGATCGTAAGTCTAGACTTTATTGGGACGAATTATCAATGGGCAGATATCTTCTCTAAACATTAAGTAAAGAAAGATTCAAAGAAATCAGACGAAACCTGAATATGGTAGTATTGAGTGATAAATCGTCTGACATGTCATAATGCAGATGATCTTCTTAGTTAAGAAGATAAAAAGTTGTAGGAGTTCAAAGGAACAGTAACAGTAAGTTACAGACGGTAACTTCTTTCATGAGAAAGTTTTGGAGGGAAATCTTATCAAAGCCTTGAGAATATCACCTACTTTAGAACACTCTTGAGATATCCTGAAATCGACTTTTGAAAGAACTCTCAACATAGCATTTCATTACTCTATTTTTGATATCAAACTATCTTTGCTCACATTCTCAACTTTAGAAACTAACACCACCTCCTTGAGAAATACAATTAAGCGTTTAGGTTTTTTATTGACTTCAGATACAAATGGACCAAACAATGACTTATGTAAGACACATTGATTTCAATTCCTTGAAGAACAACCATATGGACATCGAACCAGAGATTGATGCAGCTGGATAGAAGAACTTCTTTCAGGTCTGTGAGACAGTTTACCTAAATGAAGTATATGAGTTCTTGAGGAATGCAAAGGTAGTAGAAGATAATTTAGTATCAGTGGTGGATAGATTGTCGATTATAGTAACACTAGAGTCAATCGAGAAGGCTACTGAATGTCCGTGTGTTGGAGTAAAGGTCGCTCATAAAACAAGATGGATGACTTAAGCCAGTATAGAGAAGGCACAGATCAATCGATAACTCTATGGATGTAGTGACCCAAAGGAGAAGAAGGCCTTAACTCTTGTGCCAAAGGTTAGGGTTCTACATACGGTACTCTTACTTTGTGTTCTACCAAGAACAGGATCGAAGAATTTGGTGACGATGATAGATAAGCAATGCCTATTCCATCTACTCAATCGCCAGCCCATAGATCTTCCACATATAATCCTCAATTTCATGGTGAAGTTGAAAAGAGACTTGAATGCCCTACCATATGGTATGCTACTGACAAGAATCTTCAGAGATTCTAAATTTTTCCTTGAAAAAGGAAACAGAACAAAGATGAATATCAAAAGCGTTATTAATGCAACAACTATCAGTACAATGGGCTTGAAGAATCAGGAAAAGGAGGATATGGATTCTATAGTGAAAGAAAGGATTAAGGGGGAGTTTGTTGTCAAACGTAGTTTGAGCGAAAAGGAAACTCCCACAAGGAAAATAAAATCTCAATCCACTGAAAGAATGTCCACGAAAGAAAATAGGAAAACCGTTAGATGAATTAATGAAAATTAAGATGATTTCTCATTGAGAAGAAAGCCAGGTGCAACAGTTTGAAAGACAAATGTCTTTGAAGAGAAAGAGGGAGACAATTCATTCAGAAAAATCCAAACAACTGAGACTGTTAACCCTGCGGCAACAAGAGCAGAAGAAAGGGAAAGGTCTGACTCATGGTGGAGATTCTGGAAAGAAAACACCACAGGCAACTAGATCGTTAGTCTCAATTTTGCAAGAGGAACCAACAAAATTGACTAAATAAACAGAAAGAAAGAGGAAGTTGGAGTTTGAGAAAAAGAAACCTCATCCTTGACAAAAAACCCTCCTAAACTGGTAGAAGAAAATAAGAAATAGAGGAGCAGTCAAAAAAAGAGTACCCCAGCTGATGTTCAATAAATGAAAAAGTCAGTTGATTGAACACAGGTTAATCCTTCTCAACCTATAAGAAAAGAGGATCTGAAACTAAAGATGATTGAAGAAGTTGAACCTGTCAGGAGTAGAAGCTCAATAATCATAAGAGAACCCTTGAGAAGGTTAGTTAAGGTACAATTCGAACCAATCTTGGTAAATAGTCGTTCAATACAACTGTTGAATCATGGAGAGAAAAGGTTATATGGTGTTCTGTGAGATAAGAAGTCAGAACCATATCCAACACAGATGACCAAGCAAAAGTACACTATTTATCCAATCACAAAAAGAACAGTGATAAAGAGTGTACCTGACATTCAACCAAGACCTTACATTGTATGCAATGAAGACAAGGGGAAGAAGAAAATGTATCCAGAAGGGATTACAAGTGATATGATAGAAGATCAGATAGAAGTAGAAGTAAGGAACATAGAAGAGGCGTGTTATGCAGCTCAACCGAAAGGAATCTATATTTCCCACCATATCTCAAAGGCATCAGGACGTCATTGTGGCCGCTTCACCACAGATGAAACTTCTCAGATAGTTAGCAGAATAACAGAAGGGCCGTACAAAACCATCAGAGTTGGAGGTATTAATTTTAACATAGAGACTCTTATGCACCTAATTATGCACCTTAGACGTTTGAGCTCTATATCTTTAATTGGAGACGTACTATACCTTCTTGGAAAATAAGTCCCAAAGTTACCTCAACCTGATGATCTTAATCTCTCTGAAGGAAAACTATCTTTCAATTCTCTAGCTTTCACAATCATTGACCTAGATGTTTTACCTTCAGAACCATTTGCTGCTATGAACTTCTTTCCAAGAACAACCCAACACGATCCTACTATTGGTTTAGAAGAAGTTACTCACATATAGAAGAAGAGTTATGAAGCCTTAGTCGAGGAAATTAAAGAAATTCATGACAAGGTTGATGATCTGGGTGATTTAATAGGAGACTTACATGCGGAAGTAGCTCATTTACGGGTTTCTATGGAAGAAGACCTCAAGTTACTCCACATTGATATGCAACAAATGTTCTATAAGATTATAAAGCACCTACAGGGGAAATTTTTTATTAATAACAAATAGGGGGAGAAGAGAAAAAGAGAAAGATAAGGGGAGAAGAGAAGAAAAGAAGAGGGGGAGATGAGAAGAAAAGAAGAGGGGGAGAAGAGAAGAAGTAGAAAAAGAAGATGGTATAGTTTACAATCTTTTAATTGCATATTCTTATAAATAATACTTGATTATCTTGCTAAAATTATAATTATTTGTTATCATCAAAAAGGGGAAGATTTTTAAGTCAAAATGACTTCACGTCTAATAATTTTGGTGACAATCAAATAATAGTAATATTAGAAATAATATATGTGTTAAGTGTGAAGGAAACGCAGAAGGAAGAAAAACTAAGAAGGAAGCAAAAGTAAGAAGGAAGAAACAAAGAAGGAAGCAAAATTCAGAAGGAAGAAAAACTAAGAAAGAAGCAAAGTAAGAAGGAAGAAACTAAGAAGGAAGGAAAAGTAAGAAGGAAGAAACTAAGAAGGAAGCAAAACTAAGAAGGAAGAAACTAAGAAGGAAGCAAAAGTAATAAGGAAGAAAAACTAATAAGGAAGCAAAAGTAAGAAGGAAGAAACATAGAAGGAAGCAAGACAAAGAAGCGTGGAAACTACGAAGATACAAAAGTAAGAAGATACAAAACTAAGACGATACGAATACAATGACATGATAGTACGTTGAACGGTTTGGCAATTTGAGTTAGTTACAAAACTCAACTGAATAACGGTTTCTAAAAGAAACAAGAAACAAGAAGCAAGAAGCAAGAAGCAGTTGAAGATAAAGGTTATAAATACAAGTCGGAGTCGAAGACTAAAAAAGTTAGTGAACTTAAGTTTTTAAACTTTAGCAAAACTTTGTAGTCATTGTGCAAAACACGAGAGCTATCTTTATTGTATCAAAACGCTCAACATCTTTCTAGTGAGAGAAAGAAAAGCTAAGAGCTTGAAGATGCTAAGAGAGTGAAAATAATACTTGGTGTAAGAGACCTGAAGAGACTCTGTAGAGAAAGAATACTTGTACATTTCGAGAAGAATATTGAAATCTCAGAAGGATTCCAAGGACTGGACGTAGCCTACAGTTTGGGTGAACTAGGATAAAATAGTTGTCCAACTTTCTGAACTCTCTACTTTAATTTCTATTGTCTTTATACAAGTATATAGAAGCTATTTGAGATTCAATCTCGAAGATATTTTCGTATAATAGTTGTGATATTCACTTAATATCTTTGTAAAAAATTAGTTTTCAAAGAAATATAAAAGGGGCTTATATTCACGAAAAAGTATACACAATTCAACCCCCCTTCTTTTGCATTTTGTATATTATACGTAAAGACTATACTAACAAGTGATTTAATTAACATAAAAATCTCCATTCAAGAAAGCGGTCCTCACATCCATTTGATTGAGTTTCAAGTCAAAATGAGAAACTATAGCCATAATGAGTCGCAGTGAATCTTTGGTAGAAATTGGTGAGAAGGTTTCTTTGAAATCAATCCCTTCTCTCTGGCTATTGCCTTTAGCTCCAAGTCTAGCTTTATACCTTTCTACTTGTCCATTTGAGTCATATTTGATTTTGTAAACCCACTTTCACCTAATGAGTTTGCAACTTTTAGGTGGTTCGACCAACTCCTAAACTTCATTTTGTAACATAGAACTCAACTCATCTTCCATTGCATTCATCCATAAAACAGATTGAGGACTATTCATGGCTTCTTAAAAACAGATTGAGAACACATCGAACTCATCTTCCTGTAAATAGACAATATAGTCATCACAAATGGCAGGTTTATGTGTTCTTTATGATCTCCTGATAACAACTTCATCATCTAAGTATTGATGACTTCATCTTGTGCTTGATTATGAGGTTCATCATGAGATTCTACTAGAATTTGTTCAACCATAGAGTCATCAGTAGGAGTAAAAGTGACGAGTACAAGGATTATAATGCTCTTTTCCTTTAATACAATTTCTCTTGAATGACTTGAACCAAATTAATCTTCAAAATAAACAACTCTATTAGATTCTATAATTCTAGTCGTGTGAGATGGGTAATAGAATCTAGAATTCCTTGATCTGACGGTGTAGCCTACAAAGTAGCCACTAATAGTTTTCGGATTAAGCTTCTTAGATTGCAGATTATAGGGTCTCACTTTTACTTTGCATCTCCAAGTAAGAAAATGATGCAAGCTTGGTTTTCTTACTTGACCATAACTCATATGGAGTATTTGGGACTGACTTACTTGGTACTTGATTCAAGATATAAGTAGCTGTCTTCAATGCCTAACCCCATAAAAATTAAGGCAAACTAGAATGGATCAATATATACCACAACATATCAAGAAATGTGTGGTTTCTTCTTTCAGCAATCCCATTCTGATGAGGTGTTCGCTGCATTGTATATTTTACGTCAATACCACATTCTTGCAAGTATCTAGCAAAAGGCCTTAGATTCCTTCCACTCTCATCATAACACCCATAAAACTCTCCACCTCTGTCAGAATTAACCATCTCGATATTCTTCCCCTTTTGAAGTTCAACATTTGTCTTGAAGATCTTAAACGTCTCCAAAGATTTAGAATTTTCACGAATGAGCTCCATATGATCGTACTGGGAAAAATCATCAATAAAAGTTATGAAGTATTTATAACCATTTATAATAGGTGGAATAAATGGTCTATATATATATATATCAACTCCAACAATTCTAGGCACCTGTCGGTTTTGTTTTTTTTAACCTTGGTGGTTAATTTCCCTTTAATACAATTAGCACAGGTAGTGAAATCTGAAAAGTCAAGATCCTAAGATACACCATCTTTTACCAATCTGTCCATTATGTCTTTAGAAATATGGCCTAAAAATTTGTTCCATAACATAGAAGATCTCAAATCTAAGCTTATACATTTAGAAACAATAACAGTATTAGGAGAAGAGGAAGAAGCAACAATAACAACATCATTCAACTTAAGTTTGTATAAATTTTCACATAAAATTCCATTTCCCACCAAAAGAGAGTTGTAATACAAAGTCAGTTTTCCAGCTCCAAAAAGAAGACTATAACCTAATCTATCCAAAATTGATACAGAAATCAAATTCCTCCTAATAGAGGGTAAATAACTGACATGTAACACCAAAAAATGTCCTGTATTCAATTATATTCTAACTATCCCAACAAATTCAACTTTGACTTTGGTATCATCTCCCATATACTCATGTTGCTTAGAACTAGTCAGCCTTCTTTAACTTGTCAGTTTTTGTAAGGAATTCGTAACGTGAATTGTTGCTCCAGTATCTAAGCACCAAGTATTTAAGGGTACATCAATAACTTTGGACTCTAAACAAACTATCACAAGACAATTACCTTTCTTCTCTAAGTGAGCTTTGAGTTTTCGGCAATCAACTTTCTTGTGCCCAAAATTTTGACAAAAATTGCCCTTCCTTTTGAGAAACTTATTCTTCTGACTACTAGAAGATGAGCTTGCCTGTCCATGTCCTTTAGGACCAACAATTTTCTTCTTAAAGGGCTTTTGGTCACTTAAGCTATTAGAAGTGAACTTTCTATTTTGAGAATTGTCATGGTTTGTCATCATAGAGATGCTTCTTGCCTTTACCTTTTTCATGTCATCCACTTCTTAGGCAAGAATAACAGTCATCTCCTAAATAGTCCATTGCTCTTTCTAAACATTGTAGCTTGATATGATCGAATCAAATTTACAAGGAAGAGTCTCCATCACAAACCATACCATATAATCCTTATTAAGGTCCATATCCATAGCCTTAAGCCTATGGTAACAACCCAAGAGCTTTTCGATGTGAGCCCTAATGTCACTTGCACCATCATAAATGGTGTGATGAAGCATATTTAAGTACTCATTCTTCTCATTCTTTGAGAACTTCATTTACTTCTTAATGGCAGTAAGAAAATTCTTTGCATTATTAGCCTCGGGAATATTATCACGAATGGACTCATCCATGTGATACCTCATAATCATCAAACAACATCAGTTAGAGTATTCCCACTCCTTATAGGATTTCCTTTCCTTCTCAGTAGCATCATCAGCGGGTTTAGGTTGTGGATCAATTCTCAAGGCCAAGTTCATTCGCATGATAGACAAATTCATTATGAGAGATTCAACCCACTGCTTGTGGTTCGTTCCACTCACTGTCAAGATAGCAGAGACTCTTGGATTGCTTAATGCTAAATGAGAACCAAGAGCAATAACTATGATATGCATGTTAAAACAAAATCATGCAATTCGTGCTCTTTTTCTTAAAATTAATTATATCATTCATGCTAGAATTCCTTAAATAAATATAGAATTCATTCACAGGTAAAAACATTTTATTAAATATTACAACCAAATCATTAATATACTATCAAAAGGATAGAAAATTGTGTGGTTCATAATATTTTAATAAAATTTCTTCACCATATTAAGCATACTACTAAGTAGTAATTATCGACAAAATAATTAATTACCTGCATGGATCTTAATGTTATTTTAGAGGAAAAACATAAAATTTTTAATGTACATTAATATTTTAAAAATTCCTTATCGTAAATAGTTTCACATGCTTAATTCTAGGACAGGTAAAAATAAGCATTCACTATTGTCAACAAATAATCATGTTTAAGCCACAATAAGATTTAAACAATTAGAATTATCAAATAAAAAATACTAATTAATCTTGTGTATAAACATATGGAAAAATAGAATTAAAAAAAGACCAAAAAGATGAAAAAATAGGTCCAAAAAAGGACCTTGCACGCGCACAGTACATAATTTTTTTTAATTTTTAAAATAATATTCAAAAAATAAAAAATACAAAATATGTATCAGATTCATAGGGCGTTGTCCTGACCTTCAATCCGGGTCTACGGGTCGACCCGCTTGCAACTTCCTCTCCCTACTTTGGTTTTCGACGATTTTGGAGGAGTTTTTTTTTTCATTTTTCATGCTCTATGGATTTTCCATATCCATTTAAGCTAAAAGTGCTTCAAAATCCGAAAATATCAAATCCATTTTGGCCATTATTGAAAACATGAAGTTTTTCAAAAACTCACCCAAAAATCATGATTCTTTGTCTAAAACAAAGGTAAAAGGCAACAACAACAACCAACAACATTTTCTGAACCTCAACGCATCATTTCGAAGTTATTTATGCCTAAAAACGATATGAAATAAAAATGGTTTTGTACAAAAATCGTGTAACATCCCACCCCTGACGGGAAGGATAGAATAGTAATTTGGAAAGGGGTGAGAGTGATCAGGACTGATTGGAAAATTTTCATGCATTCTTTTATTTGTAAACAGTGAAATTTTGCACATGAAAAATAACTGTACATGCATTCATGACATTTTCCAGTATTTGTGCCTAAATGAAATTTTGTTGTGAACAATGTAGTATTTATGTTTGAAACTTAATTTGAGTGATTCCTTGTGTGTTTTATATTTTAAGGGAATTTTAAGAATTTTTCTGGAATTTTCTGGGAAAATTTTTCGAACCGAAAAAATCGCCAAGTGGCAAACCGATTGGTTTTCGGTATCGAAAATTTCTATCCAATGGCACTACAATATTGGGTACATTATTTTGGACTTGGAATTAGGGCCATTAGAATTGAATGGATCAAATATTCATTTCATTAGGGTTTAATCTTATTAAAAGTTTTGTCTTTTTCTTATTTTGTCCTTTTCTTCTCAATGGACAAGTGTCCTACCTATTTAATGGTTTTGTTTTATTCTCACCCCATTCATTTCGGCAACTTCAAATTGAATGAATGAAAAAGAGAAGTTTTACTTGCTTAATTCCTTCTCCAACCGAAACCTCCTCCCATGTTCTCCTTCTTTGATTTTCTTCATTGATTCTAGTTAAATTACTACTCTTTCTCCTACCTTAAGTAGTTCTTTACATGCCATACAAGCTTAAAACCTTTTGCCTCCCTATGGTGAGTGTCGTGTGTGAGAGTGGTGTGAGTGGGAGTTTATGATTTTGAGTATTAAGTGAAGGATTGAAGAGTTGGAAGCTTAGTTAGGTAAGTTTTTGTTTTAAGCTTTAATTATTCATTTAATGAATGAATTGGTAGTTGGATGCATTAAATGGGAATTATTGTGCATGAATTATGAGGTATTGTGCATTAATTTCATAAAGCATGGCTTGATTGTTTGGGTACAAATTCATGGTTGTTGATGATGAGTGAATTAGATTGGTTTTGACTTGGTTTTAGGATGGAGATTTGTAAGGTTAGATTAATGGAAATTTAAGGAAAACCAAATGTGTGTATGCTGCCATTTCTAAGGCTAGGTGCTTAAGTGAAGGTCTTGAGGACCTATTGGCTGAATTCTTGTCTCATTAGGATGCTTATTGATGTGTAATTGGTATTGGAAGTGATAGACTATAGGTTTAGTAGCAAAGCTGGAAAATGCAAATTGATCATGTTTCAATGTTTTTGTCATAACTAATTGTGTGGTTAAGCAAATGAGGTGAGGTTTGTACTAAATTAAACTTGAGACATTTGGCTACATTTTATGTTAAGGAAGTTCTGCCCAATTTTAATTAGAAGAGTGTTGAATCTTGTTTTGAAACTTTGAAGATTTTTCTAGATTGATTTAGGAGGAATTGGTAAAAATGGTCTTCATGAAAGTTGAAGCCTATCATGTTAGCTTTCCCTTACCACTGATTTTGCAATTTTTTGATATGTATATTGGGAGATATGACCTGTTGAATGTTGGCTGTTTATGTGCATTCTGTTAAAGCCTAGCCCTAAATGTTGGTTTTGTGAGTCTTGTGCTTGGAAGCTAAATTAGAGATTTTTGTGATTTGAATTTGCTCAAATAATCTTTGGAAATTTGTAGAGGAAGCAATTAGCTTTAAAATGAGATATAGTATACTATTTTTTGATATAAGAATTGGGAGTTATGAATTTTCACAAACTGAACCTAAGTAAGGTCATTGACTAGTGATCAGGGCAGCCACTTGCATGACAGTTTTGAGCTTGTTAGTGATAGAATTGGCTTCTAAGCCCTTCATAAAAATTGAATATGTTATCTGATTTTTCCAGTGATTTAAGGTAGAGATTTTTTGACATTTGTGCAAGGAGTTATGTTTTTTAGAAAATTACTGTTCAGTTTAGGTGGTTTCAGTGGGCAGAATCTTTGTTGAATTTTTGACCCATTTAGCAATTGAATTCGGTTCCATGTTGTCAAAGTTTTAGGTCTTGTATTGATCTTTCTTTTGGCACAAATTTGGTAATTTTTAGAAAAGGGAATGGGAAGTTATGGATTTTGCAAAATTATGAACTGTTTTTGGA
>JAOTAZ010094795.1:0-11162 GCA_025629785.1 Erythroxylum oxycarpum | reverse complement strand
TCATACAAACATCTTTGTACAAAACGCGCTAAAGGGGATTGCCTTTAGGGCACTACTCTAACAATCTTACAATACTGCACAACAAGCATAAGTCGATTTATCAGATATACAAGTCGACTTATCAGTATCATAGAGGCATAAGTCGAGTTATACAATGTACAAGTCGACTTACACTTACATACACAACCAATTGAATACATGCACCACTCAAGCATAACACAGTTGTTTCATAATCCACATTCAGAAATACCAAATGATTTTGATCACAAAAGCAAAAGGCATTTTGCCTTTCACTCAATCTAAGAGATTACAACAAATGTATATGACATGTGCATGTGACACCTTTCCAATTTATTTCAGTGTTGTGACCGAGCACCTGAACTGTCCCATATAGGGCTCATTGATAACTGTCCCATATAGGGCTCATTGGTAACTATCCCATATAGGGTTCATTGGTAACTGTCCCATATTCGGTTCATTGAACGTTGAGCCTGAGGCTCTGAATCACTGTGGGCTCGGGGCCCTAATACTTTGAACTTTTAGCTCTCAGTGGCTGCTCCGGTCACAACTATTATTATTTGAGCATGCATTCATGTATGAGATGCATATGTCCCAATTTAATAGTAAATATCTCACAATTAATCCATGTGTCACAATTAGGCAGTCACTGTATCACAATCAATTCACGTATCACAATTTTATCACATTAGAAGCAAGTAATTCACAACTTCACAAGCAGATAACACTTCTATGTCATAGCTCCGAATACATCGGACCTTCTGTCTAGAATCCACAGTCATAATCAATCACAAAACCCGCCATTATTCACCACAGTAAACATATAATAATTGAGAGAACCATCTAGGTTACTCACCTATAACTTCCGAGCTAATGCCTGGAAGTATCAGCAACGTCGGTGGAACAACGCTCCAAATGTGCTTCTATAACAGTGAAAATATATAAACATTACCAAATGTACAATCAAAAATATTTAATAATGCACATGTAGCAATTAAAATGTGTAAAATGCATGTTTGTGACATTCTCGGCATTATCTCGTAATTCACATCACAAACGATTCCCCTATGACTTAGGAAACCATAGGTTCCAAAATCATGCAATTTGGACCTCTATAGGTCCAATTATTGATAAAACAAAGACCAGAAAAATGATTAACCGGTCCCCTTACTTTGACCTAACCAATCCATGTCAATTTTATTTCTAAAAATTCTCAATGTCACATAGAAATGAAATTAAATATTTCCCAACTTCGATGCCTCGAGAATCAAGTCAATCGGATGTCGGACGGAAAAGTTATAAACAAAAGAGTGGAGGGAGGTCAGTTTAGGAAAAATACATGTCCTAGTCGACTAGGACATGGTTATAGTCGACTAGGTCGACTACAGTGCCTAACTGGAAGCTTTATTCTTTCTTCTGCCAACATCCCAACTTTCACAAGTCATAACTCCGAACTCCGAACTCCAAATTGGACAAATTTTGGTATCAATTTAAAGAGAAAAGAGAGCTCTACAAGTTTCATGAAGGACACAAAAACTAATTTCACCTCTAAGAGTGTCAAAAATGCAATCAAAGTTACTGCCTTCTCAACATTTCCCACAACAGTATATCATTTTACAAAAATCATAACTTTCCATTCCCTTTGCCAAAAATTCCAAACTTTATGTCCAAAAGAACGAGAAAAACATGTTCTATAACTTTCATGAACAACACGGAAGCAAATTCCATCTCTAACTAAGTCAAAATTTCACATGAAGGTTGCTGCCCTGTTTCACATTGTGAAATCAACATATTGTCTTTACTACATCCAAACTTTACAGAGTCATAACTTCCAATCCCTACATCCAAAATTAGCATACTATACCTCCATTTTAAAGCTCAAACATTTCTATACAACTTTCCATAAGACGATTTAGGCTAATTAGAATCACAACAGTCCAGAATTTAGCTTCAATGTACAATCACCATAACACATATACTTAACATATTTTCCAGTACTAAGCCTATGAACATCCAAGAGTCAACAGGTCATAACTCTCAATCTACAAATCAAAAGGTTGCATACTTAGTGGCGATCGAAAGATAACAAGAACATCTTCAAGTTTCATGAAGACCAATTTCACAAATTCAACCTAAACCAATCTAAAAAATGCATCAAAGTTTCAAGTCCCCTTTCTCGGGTACTGTTCATACAACACCTATAACTCACTTTCAAGGCCAAATTCAAACTCTTTCAAGCTAAAATTTGATAGAACTTCCTTTATAAGAAATGTGACCAAACTCCTAAAGTTTAATTCAAGACAAACCTTGCCTCATTTACTCAACCACATAAAGAGTTATGATTAAAACACTTAAATCTATACAAGGTCAAATTTCCAGCTTGTATACCTAACTCACATTCCTCATCTTCCATACCATTTCTACATCAATAAGCATCCACTTTAATCACTCATTCAGCCAAAGTTTCATCAAGAACTTCACTTGAACATAAACCTACAAAATTCCAGCACACATACTCAATCATGTCCTTGTAAGAATTCATCATCTAACATCATTAAAAATCGATCCAAAACCATCTAAAATACCTTTCCTTTCATTCACTATATTTTACCTAATCAAACCATCACTCAACTATCAATTTATCAAACAAATGACCTACCATAGACACCAATACAATTCCCATGCAATTAGGTGCACAATGATCACAATTAATACATGTAACAACAAAACAAGCCAAAAACACCATCTTACCTAAGCAAGCTTTCAACTCTTCACTTCTTCAATTAATCCACCAATCCTCTATTTCTCAACACCATACACAATCAGCAATAAGGTAAGGGATAGGAGGTTTAAGCTTGAGTGCATGAAAAGGAAGCACTTAAGTTGGAGGAGAAGAGTAGCAATTAAGGATACTTGAAAAAAAACAACAAAGAAGTAAGGAGGAGAAGGTTTCGGATGATGAACTACAAAGCCAACTTTTATTTTTTTGTTTCAAAAACACATCTCACTTTTTCACTAAGAAGAGTCGTGAATGGGATTAACCAAAGACAAGAACATTTAATAAGTTTGGACGCTTGTCTTTTAATGAGAGAAAAAGACAAAAAGCCATTAATACCATTTACTAAAAGAACTTTAATAAAAATAAATCTTTAATCCATCTAATTTCAATGGCTCTAATTACAACCCTAAAAATCATTTTCCTAAAGAACCAGTGCTATTGGACAGTCATTTCCAGTACCGGAAACCAATCAGTCCGTCGTTTGGCGATTTTTTCGGTCCGAAAATTTTTCCCGAAATTTTTCAGAAAAAAAATTCCTAACCTTTCCCAAAAATGTAAAACGCACAACAATTCACTCCAATTTCATTTTCTAGCACAAATCATATTTTTCACAATACACACCTTTATAAACACATATGCCGGGAAATGTCATGAATGCATATACAGTTATTTTCATATGCAAATTTTACTATGCACGTATATTTCAAAATAATCCTAACCACTCTCAGCCCTTGTCAAATTACTATTCTACCCTTCCAATCGGGGGTCGGATGTTACATCAGTAGCACTACTTAAGGAGTACAATACTACAATTATATAGAAGTTTGAGAGGAAAAATCCAAGTCGAACATAACAATGTTAAAATTTTATGTTTTTCGGGAGGCAATCCAAAATATGATAGTTTTATCGATTTATTTTTACTTATATATAGTTTGAATTTGCTTGTTTTTGAAAAATAAGTTTATTGGCTTAAGGGAAAAAGGGGTCCTAAAATTTTAGATTACTAAATTTCATAAGGCGTGATCATGTCTTATGTAATTTAGTTGTCTGGAGTGAAGACCTTAAAATTCCAAAATCCAGCTCAAGTCTTTTTCAGCATCCAGCCCAAGTCTTGTTCCGCAGTAGTCACACACTCCCCAGCTAACCACTAAACGCACCTCCAGCGACCAACACCCACTAGTATTATATTGATGTTCTATTTATTTCTCCTTGCTTTTATTAATTACTTTTAGTTGCTTTACTTTCATTTGAATTTTAATTATTATTAGGTTTTTTCATTATTTTTTGGATCAGTTTTCTATTTACCCATCGGAAGCATGTTTAAGTAGCCAAAGGATGAGATAGATTAAGAAATAAAAGAGACAATTTCGTTATGTGTTACGTGATATCTTTATATCCACCGACACCATAGTACACCTCCTTTTCGATGCTCACACCTCAGGGGAGTCTTCTATTTTATGCTTTATTTCTCCCATTATTTTTAGTGAGATGTAAGTATCTTATGCATACATTAAGGACAATGTATGATTTAGGTGTGGGGGAGCAAGACAAATATATTATGATGAACGATGTGATTCTTGCTTGAACTTATGAATACTATTATTCATAAATTGATTATTTCTTATGATAGCCTCATAATTTTTTGATTATTATTCACGAATAATCCATAAGTTAAGATACATTTTTGGTTTAAGATCTAATTCAGACAAGCATGATTAGTGATTTCATTAAATTATTTGAAGTATCTCATTGGTTTTGTTGAATGAAAGTGTGCAAGACTTGATGCATTTTTGACACCTACGTGAGCTTTGAGCCTAAGAGCATACATACCTTTTTGTTGTGTGTTATTAAACATAGTTGGTTTATGCTATAACTTGCTTTTGAATATGTGTTGAGACCACGCTTTTGATCAACTTGTGTATAAATTTGGTGAGGGCATTTAGGATAACTATTTTTTTTACCTAAACAACTGCACCTTACTTTTTATCCCTAGAAAACAATTTAAGCCTTACTCTTTCTTTTTTTGCATAATAACCTTGCTACAAGCCAAATTTACCCTTTTGTATTGATATCCTTAATAATTTTGAACCCCTATATTGAAGGAATTGTATCGAGCTTATTTGCATAGGTTTTTGACTATTTCCATAAAAAGTAAATTAGATGATTCAAGTTACATTGATTTGATTTTTTATAGAATGACGGAGAAGTATGAAAACAATGAACAAAACAAAATCTCCTTTTTAATATTTTTGTTTAAAAAAGACAAAAGATAAAAAAAAAGAAAAAAGTGATTGTTAAGATGATATTTGAATCAAGTGAAATTTGGATTGATTTAAGTTGAAACTTACGTGGATAACTTTGTGTACTTAAAGGAGAAGTATTCAAACGAAAACTCAAAGTAAAACTTATTTTTGTAGAATTGGCAGCCTTACCACTAGAGTTTTACATGAACATATCTCAAACTTATGAGATCAAAATTTGGTAATTCAAAAGCTCAAATTCAAGTCAACATCCTAGAACATAATTTCTATGCAAAACTTGAGGCTCAAAAGTGCTATTTCGAGGGGCTAAAAAGGCTAAGAATGAGACATGAAGTCTATCTTGACTCGATTTGAAGTTTGACCTTCCCTTGGTTTTAGGCCCATAACTTTTGCTACAATCCTTGTTTTTAAGCAAACAAGGATCTGTTGGAAAGTTGAGAAATGGAACTACAATTTATATGAAGATAGTGTGACCTAAATATGAAGATATAAGAACGAAAACCTGAAGGAATGCATTATCAAGCATTTGTATGTGCAATTCTGCACAGCTGTTCACTTTTGCAATTTTCAGACAATTTTGGTTATGCACGACCTGATGCACAACAGTCTAAGAGACAGTGCGTCCCTCCAAAATCCTAAATTTTGTGATAAAAAGATGTTTTCGGGACAGATTGAAGGGAGGTAGCTAGAGGAGACGTTAGGAGGCGATTTCCAAACATGGAGTCTTTCTCAATAGGCAATTTTGGTCTAAAGAAGGGGAAAATACAAAAAAAAAATCATCGAAAGATCCATCGAAATATAAGATCAAGCCTTAACATCGTAAGAACATTCGATAGAAGACAATCAAGAAGATTTAGAATTATGAATCCATTGTTTCTTATTCGTATTTCTGTTTATGTATGTTTGATTTCGTGTTTAACAATGGGTAACTAAATGTCCAATTAGTATTTAAGTTAGATGAACATTATGTTAATACTTTAATATGGTTTGATTCTTTTATTAATTCAATTGGTTGTTTGATATTGTGATTTGATTATGCGTTTTATTTATGTTCTAATATCTTGATAATATTATATTATAATCTGATTTCATACGTAGAGATTGAGAAATCCTAGTGTCAATATATTTACCATAATTAGAAGGAGTTGATTGCAATTCTAGAGATAGGATGACGTAAATCTTTTAGATTAGGGTTAAGCCTAATATAATGACTCATAAATTGGTAACGTAATCCTATAAGATTTAACTTTAGTAATTTAGATAGAGACCTTATAATTAGTTATTAGTAAACTCAAGGTCAATTATTAACATACCATAGGAGTCTCCACAATCTAATATATCAGCAAACAATTCCATGATAAAAGATCAATTTGTTAAGGGTTTAAGGGGATTCGAACCAAGATACTAATTTTTTATAACAATAGTTTTCTAAGTGAATTACACCGTCTTTGCATTCATTATCGTTTCCTATTTCTTTAATTGTTATAGTTTTTAGTTTCTTTTAATTAAAAAAATAAAATTAATCCTTAGGCAAGATGATAGGGGAAGAGTAATTACTAATATTCATCGTTTTTGAGAGATCGACTCGTACTTGTCAGTACTAGCTATAGCTACGCCATGCACTTGCGGTTATTACAATATTGACTATCTTGAAAAAATTCAACCTGATTTCCTTCAATTTACTTAGCCAAAAAGCTTCTTTTTTTATCATAACTTATCTAAGCCAAGTTATAACTATTTTTAAGACCCTTTGATTTATTCATTAAGTTCATTTCTGTTTAGTGGTGGAGATATGATTCTTGAGCAAGCCTATAAAAATAACTCGCTATGTTTTGATTTGAGAGTTTAATAAATGTTCATGAACCGCAAGTGCACAGTTGTCAAAATGAGTAATAAATAAATAAGAATCAAGTCGTTTCTTTATGGATTATGAGAAAGTTCAATTCTACGCTAGACGGTATTTGAAATCGGGTTGAGTGAAATTTTAGGAAATTAAAATTAATGTAAAGAAATTTTTTAAAAAACTTAAATAAATTTCTAAACAACTACAAACTTAAATAAATTTCTAAACAAGTACAAACTTAAATAAATTTCTAAACAATTAACCAATTTATTGCGACCAAAATAACTATGAATATGACAAATTTGTGCAATAACTAATCAAAATAAGATTGCAACAATTGACTAATCAAAAGTGTTAACTTTAATGGGAAATGACTTTCTCTTAGGGAATGATATTTTTGTCAACCTTAATATTGAATTAGATATCCTCCACAAATGAAATATCTTAACCTTGTAGGTGAATTTTAAGAGTAATTAATCCCCTTTTTTCAAAGATGAATTAATTTATCCACTCTAGACGTCTCTTAGTAATCCCTTACTTAAGTTCTTCCTAGAGTTTCTTAAGTCTCAAACTTTCAATTTTCACCTCCTAAGTTTCTTGGGTCTCCCAATTCACAAGAAAATCTTAGTCAAAATTTCCTTTAATCCTCTAGCAAAAACTCCCTTTCTCCAAAGGCAAATTTATACCAAGACAATTTCCAATAAACCAAAGGAAAGAACAATAATCCAAGGAAAAATCAACAAGTATACAAAATTTCAGTCATGGATTCCAGCACAATTCAAAATTAAAGCATCAGCAAAAATATCAAATCCGTAAGAGAAATTAATGTTCTAGCCACAAATCATTATGCTCAACAATTCATAAGCAAAAACCATGCATAAACTCATGACGGAATCAAATAAAAATTAAGAACACGTCTCCAAGTTGCAGCAGAATAATGTGCTCCCTTCTTGATTGGTGTAATGTTATTCTCCTAGCCTAGCTGCTTCAACATCAAGGTCTCCACCAGCTATCTCCTCCACTAGCTGCTCACGCTTCTTTTCTTCTACCTCGACGTAGCTGCTTCATTTAATGTCCACCATGCTGCAACGTTGTGAGTAGAATAGAGAGTATATAAGTGGTGAGTGTATGGTGAGTGAGAGTTGTGCGTTGTGGAGGATTGGAGCTTAACAAATCAAGGCTTGTGTCTATGTAAATGTACGCTGGAACTTGGAGGTTTGGTGGTTGCGTGATTGATGGCTGATGAATGCAAGGTTGGAAGTTTAAAAATAAAAAAAGACTTGTGTTGCATTAGTGTAATATGTGAGGAGTTTCAAGAATGTCTTATGAAGTGATGAGCTTGAATTCTTGTGCGTGAAAGTGGATGTACGCTAGAGCTTGGAGGTTTGGTGGTTGATGTGAGTGTTGGCTGGAGCTTGGATGGTTGTGTGTGAATGATGGTTGATGCATGAAAGTGAATGAATGCAGAGTTTCGATGGCTGAATGCTTGAAGAATGGGGAGCGTTTCTTAGCTGGAAGTGTCTTAAGTGAAAGCAACGTTTTTGTCAAGACCACTTGCGTGAATTATTGGAGGTTGGAGAGAAAATTCCAGACTTACGTTGGTTGTGTATTGGAGCTTGTAAGTGGAGGAATGACATGGGGGGTGCTGTGTATGGATGTAGCTGTTGGAGAGATTCTAGTGGAGGAGCTGCTTGTATGTCTTGTAGTGGAGGGCAGCTTGTGAGATGGAATGCGGGGCTAATGCACCCTCCATCCTCCAATTATACGTGCAGCAGCTTTGAAGATTCCAGCTGCGTGTGTTGTTGAAGTGTGGAGTGTGGGGGCTGTTTAGTTGCTTTTGCAAGTGAGTGGAGAAGTGAGCTGGTTGGTTGGCGTGAGTGTTGTTGCAAGGAGTGGGGAATGAGCTGGAAAAGTGGAGAGCTGCTGCTTGTATGTGAGTGACGTGAGTGGTGGTATGGAGAGTGAAATGGAGTGTGGGGTTGATGCATGTGAATGGAAAGAGTGGAGACATGGTGGGGGCTAGTCAGTCCTTGGCTGAATGGATTTTTCAAGGTTAACTTTGACAGTGCATAAAAAATAAACGGTGAAGATTTAGAAGCTCAAATGTAACACCCCACTCCCGCGTGACCCTAACCCGACATAGTTGGTGATATCCGAGTTCGTGCCCCGTGAGGGTGGCGTACTACATCAGTCAGTCGAAACTCAGTATAAAAAATTTTCTTTTTTCATTATACTCATGTACGCGGAAAATAATATACAATTTTGAACCCAAATGTAAAAGGAAGCATTTTCAGTTATTACAAACAGTCAACAATAATTTACAATAGCCATGTAATGACATAACCAACATTGGGCCCACGATAAATACATAACATTTCGAAATACAATTCTATGGGACACTAATGCAGACGCGAACTGATCCCGACCTCTATCTATCCTTTGCATACGGTAGACATACTCCCGTGTCAAACGGGGTATTCTTCAAGACCTGAAAAATAT
Organism: Erythroxylum oxycarpum; assembly: GCA_025629785.1. Classification (NCBI taxonomy): domain Eukaryota; kingdom Viridiplantae; phylum Streptophyta; class Magnoliopsida; order Malpighiales; family Erythroxylaceae; genus Erythroxylum; species Erythroxylum oxycarpum. The sequence continues at coordinate 1,762 of JAOTAZ010094795.1, read as the reverse complement.
ATGCAAATTTTGGGTCAGTTTTGCGAACTCAGTGAGGAACCATCATTGATGATTCGCCCAATTCATGCAGCACACAAGCAAATTACAGTCATAGCACAGTCAGAAATACCATCTCAATCAATAGATATAAGCAGATCACAATTTTATAGGGCATTCATGTCTTTTCTCATTTACAGTATTCAGTCAAATATGTATGCAATGCACGTGTGACACTTTCCCAGTTTATTTCAGTGTTGTGACTGAGCGCATAAACAGTGAACAGTATCAGTAGACGCGTCTAGGGAGTGTCTATCTCCCTTCGAGCTCAAAGCTCGTTTTCAGTGTCAGTGAGCTGCTCCGATCACAACTGTTATTATCAGTTCAGGAATTGATGTATGCAATGCATATGCCCAATGCAACAGTCAGTATCATATATAACATCATGATTCCATCAATCGCAATCGTGCACATCACAAGTAAGCAGTAACTGTACAATCAAGTCATGTAGCACAATCTCACACAGTAGAAACAAGCCATTTCACAGATTCAACAGTCAATTAATAGTCAATGTATTACAGTCAAGAAACAGTCCGTCATATTGGTCATAGCCATAGCAAACAATGCACAATGTGCACATTCAAAAAACTTCAAGCAATTAAGCACAATATATCACAGTAATAGCAACAATGCACAATTTGCACATCAAGAACACTTCTATGTCAGCTTTTCCAATTCATCGGACCATTCGTGTCCGGAATGCAGTCATAAACAAACACAGTTCTAATCCCACCATTATTCCCTACAGTAGACATATAATAATTGAATGAACCATCTAGGTCACTCACCTGTACTTCCGAGCTAATACCTGGAAGTCTCAGTGTCGTCGATAGATCGACGCTCCAAATGGACCTTTATAACAATTACAGTATAGAAAGATTACCAATTACTCAATCAGCACTAATTAATGATGCACATATAGCAATTAGAAGATGCACAATCCATGTTCATGATATTCCTGACCTTAATCCAAAAATCCAAAATTCTCCATCATAAAAATCCGTCTAAACAGTAGAAATCTAATGGCACTGACAGTACTCAATTCGGGTCTCTATAGGTAAAATATCAATAAAACAGTGACTAATGAACCATTACCCGGACCCATGTCAATTTCCCGTACAAAAATTCTCAATTTCTTATAAAATGAAATTCAATATTCTACGAATCCGATGCCTCAAGAATCAGGTCAATCGGACGTTGGACAGACAAGTTATAAGCAAATGAATGGAAAAAGGTCAGTACAAGTCGACTTATCAGAGGATGCAAGTCGACTTACTCTATTGTGTATGAATAAGTCAACTTATTGAAGATACAAGTCGACTTACATTACTCCCATAACAGATCTGGAAAACTTTCTCCGACATGCCAACTTCCACAGGGCATAACTCCCTATCCGAACTCCAAATTGGACAAACCTGGTATCTATTGTATAGAGAAAAGAGAGATCTACAATGTTCATGAAGGACACAAAAGCCAATTTTACCTCTAAGGCTGTCAAAAATACACTCAAAGTTACTGCCTTCATAATGCCTCTTAAAACAGTGTAACATTTTGTAAAATCCATAACTTCCTATTTCTTGAATCAAAAATTACACAATAAATATGCTCAGAAAGATCACAATGCTATCTACAACTTTCATGAACAACCTAAAATCCAATTCACTTGCTAACTAGGTCAAACAATTCACCAAAGCATCTGTCCACTGAAATTTCCCAATCTGAACAG
>JAOTAZ010094733.1:0-11166 GCA_025629785.1 Erythroxylum oxycarpum | reverse complement strand
CCACGACTCTTACCACTTGAGCTATAGCCCAAGTGGTAAGAGGCGTGGTCCGTGAGACCAACAAAACCCTTTGGTCAGGGGTTCGAGTAGCAACCAGGCAAGTTGGTTAGACCACCCGTTTGATAAGCGGGAGGTCTTGAGTTCAACTCTCAATGAAAGCATCATATGGTTGGGTCGGTCGCGCTAGGCCCAAGACCAAAGTTAGAACGACACATGGGTCGATCGAACCATTCCTCAACGTTGACCTAATTCCTACAGGTATTCACTATACAAACTCATTATCTCGTCATGATAGAGGTACGACTCCAGAACCCTACTTTTCTTTTCTGAAAAGTACTAAAACCCTCATAGAAAAACTGACTTGGGCGTCGGAGGGGCCTCCCAAGAATCAACCCCCGGCGTGCCTTTATTTGTTTTGCTGGTGTTTAGCAGCCGCGTTCACACAAATCATGTATCCAAACAACGACGTTCAACCTCAGCAAAATCTAGCTGAACCATTTCGCGCCCATCGTGGGGCCCAGCATCAGGGTACCACGTCTAGAACCACTCAGATAAGTCAGGCAGTGACAGCCAATTCTGATGTAGCCGTTATCGCGGTACTTGCGCTACAATGGATAGGTTTGCGGCTACCCGCTATCTTTCCACCGGCGCATCATGATTCTCAAACTCGATCACCTTTCATCATCTGGAACCCTAGTACATATGAACTACCACCTCAAAATCCGAACAACCAAATATAATATTCACATCCGAATGATCAACCGCAACAATCACAAAACTGAGAGCAAGAAGCACTGAGCGTGGCCCTGGAGGACAACGCCAAAACCACTCCGTCCCTTGCACCACAACAAGTCTCCCTTACCCAACGACAAATAGAAAAAGCAACCGATCTATTGATCCGCCAAATCTTACAGCCTCAACCAAAACTACAGCAAACTTTCGCTAGGTAGATTAGTATGATGGCCGATCGTCATCCTGCTGAAGCCCTAGAAAAAATTGTCGACAATTGAATCAGCACAACCCAGAATTCCCTCCTGGATCAATCATCCACACAATACCATTCTCCTTTCATTTCGGAGATCCTGGATAGCCTCCCAGCGGCCGGTACTAAAATACCAACGCCAGAGAAGTACATAAGAAAGACCGACCCCCTCGATTACCTTCAGCACTTCCAATCAATGATGAACCTGCATTGCGTTCCCGATGCGATTCAGTGTAAGGCTTTTTGTACAACCTTTTAAGAAGAAGCCCGACGATGGTTCAACAGTCTACCCCCATGCTGTATTACCTGTTTTGAGGATTTTAAGCTGCTATTCCTCAACCAGTTTGCTACTAGTAAACGGCCACAAAAAACTGCCTTGGAAGTAATGCAATTGACCCAAGGAAGGAACGAAAGCCTGTGGGAGTTCATCACTCGGTTTAACAATGAAGATATAGAAGTCCCCGATCTCACATGCTCGTCCGTGTTGGCTGCCCTTATGAGTAACACGAGGGTTGAAGAGTTCAAGAAGTCATTGGTCCTCGATCAACCCAAGTCTGTTCAAGAGATAAGAAATCGGACGGACAAGTATATCTAGCTCAAGGAAGTGCTGAAAAACACAAAACAAAGAGCAGACGATCGCTGGCTGAGTGGCAGAGCAGAGAACTCACACAAGCGACAGAAGGATCAGTCCAGCTGGAGAAAGCCAACCGACCGACAGGACCAATATCGAGCGACGTAAACATCGGTGGTTATGTTGAAAGCTCGGTCAAACATGGGAAGGACCACATTCACCATTAGATAAGCTCTGCTTCAATTATTTCTTTATTTTATACTTTATTATCACTTATGCTCTTGTACAACGCAACTTGTGGGTACCTTTTCCCTCGCCCTGTCAATCAGGTTTTTTAACGGCCCACACTTTCGTTTGTGATCGCGGCTTATCGTTCAATATTTAAATTGATTCTTGGAAACCGGTCAAATAAAATTTATACCAAGAATTGCAACACAGGGTGCAACCTCGGGTCGACTCTCAAGGAACCACTGTACTAATTTGGTCCTAAGATTAACCTAATGTCTGAATGATGCATGCAAATTAAAGCAATAAAAAGGGGGGTTTTGAGATTGATTAACCTAAATTAAACTAAGCCAAGCAAAAATAAATGTTTTTGGGATTTTAGAAAATTAAGCAATTGAAAAAGACTAAGGTTGAAAACACTTAATAAAAAACTCTCCTGAAAATGTGCTCGGGTCATCATCGTTCGAAATAATATTTCGGGGTTTGAAATCCACTAAGTTTCGAAAGTAAAACCTTAACAACTCGTTAAGTCCAAGAATTAATTAATCAACTCGATTAATTAAAACTTGTTAAAACCATTAGTGTATGCATGGATGATTAATGCAATAAATCAACCAAATAATAACATAACCAACTTAATCAAACACAACTAGGCAGATTAAATTAATTAATGCTAAAATCTGACTGATATACATGAACTACATGTATTTAGGCACAGCATTCAACAATAACCATACCATAACACAAATCAAAGTTTAACATCCTACTAAACTATAGCAAGATTCAGTCAGAAATACATTACAAAAATACCAACTCGGATCATTGTAAATATAAATCTGAAATCCTAAACTAAGATTGATTACCCCCTGAAGCTTTCGGTGAACTCCAACCCGTTAGCTACATTTCCAGAAGATTTTGACGCCTAGCCGACCATGACACCGGCAGTTTCCATCGTTGCTGGAAAGTCTACTCCGTCCATGAATCTGACGACAAACAGGTGATGAGCAATAGAAAAGATGAAGAGAGTGGAGGCGAGCGTCGTCTGATCTACGGCAAACTCTGCAAAATAAAGAAACAAAACTATTAGAAATAGCAGAAAGAACGAATGAAACTGGAAAAGACGAAGAAGATAAAACTCAAAACTCTGTAGACGGCCGTCCTCGTATTTGCCCTAAATGGCAAATACTTATAGAAATGCGTGCGGGCCGGGTCGAAACAGTGGATAATTTTCTATTTTGGGTCCGGGTTACCCGACATTCGCCGCGGCGTGATGAGTAGTTCGCTGCAGCGAATAAATTTTGGTCACTCGCTGCAGCGAATTAATTTGAGTTCGTTTGCTTGCCGCGGCGAAGGTTCGCGTTGATTCGCTCTGGCGAATGGATGGCTTCAGACGGCGGGTTGACTTTCTCATGGTTGTTGACTCCGATGTTCCTACAAAATATTCAACAATTTGCAGTATCAATTGTCCCAACATCAATTATGCAGAATTAACAATAAATGGAGACAAAATACTGGCAATTTGCAGATTGTAAAAACTCGATGCAAGGAACCAAATTAAGCATAAAAATCATGAATTAGGAGTCAACAAGTGCATAAATGTTTAAGAAAGTGAGGCCAATTTATAGTATAAATTTGGTTCAATCAGTTTGACAATCAATAAAGAGTTTCAGATTTCTTGGCAGATTTAATTAAATTGGATTAAGGGCAGAACAGTCGACCAATCATTCGACATTTCGACCAATCGTTCGACATCAACCAATCGTTCAACATCAACCAATCATTCGACATCAACCAATCGTTCGACATCGACAACGATCGACAAGGTTGCCAACACAAGATGTTGGAGCCGCTCGACATCAACAACGATCGACAAAGTTGCAAAAACAAGATGTTGGAGCCGCTCGACATCGACATTGTTCGACAAGGTTGCCAACACAAGATGTTGAAACTGCTCGACATGGACATCGTTCAACAAGGTTGCCAACACAAGATGTTGGAACCGCTCTACACCGACATAGCTCGACCTCGACATTGACACAGCTCAGCCTCAACATCGACACCGGTCGGCTACGGCCTCGACACCGGTCGGCTACGGCCTCGACACTGCTCGGCTATGGCCTTGACACCGCTCGGCTACGGTCATCTACACTGGTAGACTAAGACCTCGACACCAGTCAGCTACGGCCTCGATGCCACTCGGCTATGGCCTCGACACCATTTGGCTACGGCCATCGACACCGGTCAGCTACGGTCTCGACACCGGTCGGCTACGGCCTCGATATCGCTCAGCTACAGCCTCGATAATGCTTGGGCCTTGAAACCGATCGACTAGGTTGCCAAGATAAGATTCTTGCAATCAGGCGATGTTAAGTCACAAAATCTTGGCATCACTCGGTTTTTGACATAGTTTGGCCCTCGACAATGCTCGGGCCTCGACATTGTTCGACCAGGTTGTCGAGGCAAGATCCCCGGAGCCAGACGATACCTAGAAGGTCAAACTCGTTCGATCGAGTTTCTACAAGCCTAACGATTGATCGACTCTCACCGAATGCGCTAGTTCGCTACATGCTATTTGAGAAGGCAACCCCTCACATAAAGCCAATGATAGTTTAAGGCGTCATCCAACAAAACCAAGAAGACAGTGAAGGATAAAAGTAAAATTTCTATTTCCAATAAGTTTACCCTGGTCACAAGCTCGACCAGATGAGTTTTTCTATTTAGACATATTGTCTTTCCTACCCGGTCTACTACAAATATCATCAACGAACTCCTTCATGCTAGTGTCAAGCGACCTGTCTCTCACAAGTTCTGATTTATTTGTGTTGACAAGTCCTGTGACAGCCAAATTCTTTACAAGCACACAATTTTCACCGTCAGAGGCCCTCGTCAGGAACTACCTCTCGCCCTCTCTCGACTATTCCCCTTTTTTCTTCTTAAAAAAGGTCGAGCTTGAGTGGACACAACGTCTAGGCATAGTCCGCGAGCAACGAACTTCGCAACCCTATCTACATGATCTCAGCCCTCAGCTTGTTCCTCACGTTCTCCGGCACCACAACCATTTTTGCCTTTATCTCCAACGACCCAACTACTGGCAAGGCAATTTTTGATGGAAAGAGGGAAAAAGGACACGTCTGGTCGATGGTTGAAACATGGAGTTGGGACGATAGTGGAAGACGCATTCTAATAACAAGGGATGAAGAGACAAAAAGACAAAGGACAGAGGTTGAGAAGAGCTATACAGAATAAAGAAGAACTGTCTGTGCCAGAATTTATAGTATCAATCGAATAAACATACCAATCCGAGTTGACCACGTGGAAAAATCTAAGCTGCTAAAGCGAAGCGGTAAACGAAGGGACATACGTGATGGCCCGCGACAACTGTGCGGCGGTCAAAGAGACCCGACGTTCCAAATTTTAGTGGCACCTAGAGGATGTAGACCGTCAATAATAACTACATCAAGCGTTTTGGACTTCAGCACCCTCAATCGGCCCAACTACCGTGTTTGCCCGATAGACCTACCCTAGTGGAAGAACCGAACGAGCAGTTTCTGTGATGACAATCGATCGGTCTACCGGGCTATTGTACGTGACCGGTCGACCTTGAGGCGATAATTAGCCAAGCGGGCCTGGCACGAGCTATCATAAAGACAGATTATGCAGTCCCTATATAATCCTTCGATCCTTCCTCAACGTTAGAATGGCACATGGGTTGATCGGCCCATTCCTCAACGTTGACCTAATTCCTACAGGTATTCACTATATAAACTCATTATCTCGCCATGATAGAGGTACGACTCTAAAACCCTACTTTTCTCTTTAGAAAAATACTAAAACCCTCAAAGAAAAACTGACTTGGGCGTTGGAGGGGCCTCCCGGGAATCAACCCCTAGCGTGCCTTTATTTTGTTTGCAGGTGTTTAGCAGCCGCGTTCACATAGATCATGGATCCAAACAACGACGTTCAACCTCAGCAAAATATGGTTGAACCAGTATAAATTGCTTATACCTCTTCATAGGTTTGCTAAGCATAGCAGACATGTCATAACAATACAAGTTAACAACATATATACTACCTAAATGATAGACATCCTTGCATGGCAAACAAGTGCCACCTATCTATGATGACATCCTTCTTGGTCTATAAATCTCCCATCATAATCATGAAAAGAGAAGCAATTTTGATGTAGTTTTCAAACGTTATGTAACAATTTCTTTTCTTGGAGCTCACTTAATGAGGAACATTATGTTCAATCTTGTCAAAGTTCCATTTTGCTCTTTTAGTTTAAAAGTTCATGCACTCAAAATTTTGCTTGAATCGGGATCGTAATAGTACTCTTGCTCCAAGGTCATCTTCTTCTTCCTATGAACCTGGGCAATAAATGTTTACTCCTCTCCTTATTCTATTTTAATAACTCATCCATTGTCATAAGCCAAACAAGCAACAATGGACTACAGCATGCTTGTCTAGTCAGTGTGAAAAATTATATCTATATGTTATGCGATGCGAGTTTAGAGCTCCTTTAAAGACATATATAGATACAAAAGATATTGCAAAGAGATTCTTCAGGAGTTGAACATATCTACATTTGGTAGAAGTAGAACATTTTGATTTAAGTTTGAGTTTTTAAAACATTTTTATGACAATTTGAACTGAAACTTGGGTGATTGGATCTTAGGATAAAGCATTTTGATTTAAGTTTGAGTTTTTAAAACATTTTTAAACGTTTGTAAAATGGTAATGTTCTTTTTCTATGTATTAAATCATTAAAGTTTAATTTAAATTTTGTTTAAAACATCATAATCTTATTTTAACCTTTAACTTAGCATTAAAAAAAGGAAGAAAATGCCAGCTAGAGAGTAGACTTTCTATGGAGTCAAGTATTGTTACTAAGGGTAGTGTAAAAATTAAATGATCGAACATTTTTTATCCAAAGGAAGGAGGAGGACTTAAAGCTTACCAATCAAACACTTATCCTAAAGAGATTTTGGAAGATTCTAGATGATAGAGTATGCTTATGAAGGATAACCTATATGGATCCACTCATATTTTTCAGAGGTAAAAGCATTTGGGCTATGCAACTGAAAGCTTCCCACTCTTTCTTTTTAAACCAACTTCTTAAACTGAAGGACAATGTCCAAGGAAACATGTCATGCTGTATCGGTAATGGGAAGTAAGCATATGTGTGGTTTGATAATTGGACAGATCAGGAAGCCCCTATAAACCTACTTGTTGCTCATAAAATGGGTATAACACTCCCAATCCACACGAAAATGGAGTCCCTCTTCTATGGGAGTACTTGGAACTTCCCTGTAAGCTTTTGACATTTACAGCCTCAATATTCTCCTAATCCTCTCACTCAAGATAAATTTTTCTATCCCGGTCGACCTATTCATCAGCTTTCAAATAAAATTACGCGGGAGCTTGCTGGAATGAAAAAACCAGAAGTGGCTTGCAGTAGAAATCATCATCATCATCATCACACCCAATTGAATCCCACACTAAAGCGGGGTGTGGGGAGGTCTGATAATACGCAGCTTTACCCTTACCAAGTAGAGAGGTTGTTTCTGATAGACTCACATGTAAATGTGATATGAAGAGTTTACAAAGAAATAAAGTAGCTAGGTATATAAAAAGTAGATAAATAATTATAATAAAGTAGCAATAAATACATAAAATAGAATTAAAAATAAAAAGAATACTATAATAAAATAATATTAATAAATAAAATAGATGAATAAAAATAAAATAAAATAAAATGCTAACATCTTATCAATAAGTTGCCCAACATACAAATAGGATGCATACAGCAGGGGATTCATATGCACATCTAACCTTAAAACAATCATAATAAAGATGCATTCAAGAGTTAAAAGCGGTAGTCATAATATATGTTCCTAAGAAGAAAATGAAATAACTAGACAATGAAAAAAATACCGTTACTAGAGCCTTTACAAACACATAACTTGATACTGACAGTTCAGAGACAAGCTCACTCCTAAATTTTTGAGGGCTTCACTTCACCAATTGTAAGAAAATGTGTGAAGGAAAACAACATTCTAATGACAAGTGAAAAGGAACTTAGTACCCTATCCTCACAAGGAGCTAGAATTATACTATTGATAACCATCAACTGTATACTCACACCGACGTATAAGGACACCGAGATTATAGGCTCCAAGTCAAAGTGGTAGCCATACCCCATAATGGAGAATGAAAGCAGCTTGATCCATGTGATGGATTCATAGTTGGAAGGTGAAAAAAAACAAATAAATCAAATCAGGTTTAACTTCAATGTCCCATCACCCAGATTTGGCAATAGTATCCCCTTCACCTTCACCCATTTGTTCACCAACAAAAACAGCCACACAAACACAGTGACAAAGCCAATGTCTTCGACTCTTTTCACTTGCAACTAAAGACATAACTTTTTTATTAATCTAAACAAAAAGAAATTCCAATAAGATAAAAAGAAACAAAAGCACAGCCCATAACAAAGGGAGAAGAAACACAGTTGCAGCAGCAAGAAAACCCAAGAATCAAAATCAAATTCACTTTAACACAATAGGCTGACAGGACGCAACATGGAAGAAGATGGAAGAAAAAACATGGAAAATCACAAAACCTAAGAGAAGACGCATTATGAAAGAAAGTGGAGCATTTTTTTCAGTTACATGAAAACCCCATTCGGAGGCTCCCAAATTGAAAATGACAATAATGGTTGAATATCTAAACCAAAAACTTTGACCCAAAAACTCAAGAACTGGGGTTAAGACCAAGCAATTGAGATAAGAATCACTAAAATCAACTATGAAAACACTAATGCACTCATGAAATAATAAAGAAAGAAAGATCCAAACTTTGAGAAAGATGTAAACTGTGGCTAACATTTCTCTGAGAAACCGCACATAAATTAAAGACTAAAACTTTAAATGATATACTCCCATTTTCATTACCATTGTGAAGTAAAGAAGGATAATGTAGGAAGTCGATCAGCTAGCTTCTTCGATCTTTATCAAGTAGGTGAGATAGAAAAGTAGGTGGACAATGAAGGATAATGCTTACTCATATAGAAAGCAGAGTATTGAGAAATAAAAATGAACATTACTTATAGATCGAGCATTCCTTCTTCCTCACCAGAGCTGAGATGCGATCTCCATACTTGTTCTAGTGGGAGAAACTTTATTATATAAAAAAATAAACTGGTGTACCTAAAGCAGAAGGAAAGCTCCAAACAACGTCTCAAGTGACTACAAGTTATACTGATCTGGAAATACCTTTATACCAATAATTATTTGGCATAAATGCATTCCGCCTAAGATATCATTCCTTTTATGGCTAACTGTTCAAAGATGGTTAAATATTACTGACCGACTCAGATATATAAACATTTATCCTTCATGCCCTTTTTGTTTAACAAAGCAGGAGACCCATGAGCATCTCTTCTTTAAGTGTGCGATCACAACCTGCTTATAGGAAGTAGTAGCAATACGATGTAACTGGTCAGTACCTTACAATACTTTTGGACATTGTACAGCCGTTGACTACTTAACGTGATCTAGAAACGTTGCACATTGTAGTTGTTAGCATGTGCGTTAAATCTATTTATAAAAAAAGGAATGGTAGAAGGTTTGGAGCAAATCCCAATGTTCCATATCTAATCTTTGAGACTATGGCCAACATCTCTGAAATCTTAACGTTGAGGGATGCTACGTAAACTCCTACCCAATACCTCAACTTGCTTGTTATTTCGTACTTGTATTTTGAATAGGTAGTTCCTGCAAATAACATATTGTAAGGGGTACCTCCCCAGGTTATTTGTACCTATCCTTCACTTCTTTTTCTAATGAATTTTTTCTATTTATTTTTATAAAAAAAGAAACAAGACAAGAGAGACACTGATTGTGGTCACCAAAACATGAAGAGGTTAGTAGAATGGCAGGAATTGGCACAAAATAGAAACGAACTTGCGAAGACAAGAACGAAAAGAGCACAAATAGTGGTGTAGAAAAAGAAGACAAGGACTATGAGCAATCGAACCAACTGGGAATAGTAATAATGGGGAAGAAATGAAAGGAAACAAAAAAACAAAAAGTTTGAGTCAGTAGAAATAACCAGGAGAGGTGCAAAATAGGAAACAAAAATAAAACTGGAGAGAATGAATAACAAGAAAGAAAGAGTGGTCAGGCCTAAGAAAACAAATAACTAGTAGAGAGGTAGCTGTGAAGGACGGGGCATGGCAAAAGGAAAACAGTGAACCTTGAAGAGAAGATGACATATATAAACCAACTAGAATAGCAAAAAAGAATGAATGGGGAGGAAAGAAGAACCCCCTCTCGTCTCGGCAACAATGCTTCCAAGGATTCGAGTGTTGGTTTATGTCTTACAACTAATCGCTTTGGTTGTAGTTTAGTGACAAATTATTTAAACACATTCTTTATCTTGTACATGTTTAGATGTATATGATAAAGTCCATAGGATAATTGTACATTACAAATGAAAATATAATGGGATTATAATTATGAGATTCATTTTGCATTTATGTATTATTTCTAAATGTTCCCCTAGTCATTGTTTTATTAAGATTGAACATTAATAGAATGTAAAAAGACTAGCACACGTTTTGTTTTTCCTTATGAATGAAGTAGTTGATCTCATAGGCTAAAGTATAGAGATATTTAAACAAACCTGTGGGTGCTTGCTAAAGAACAAGTTCACCGAACAGACCCGATATGAGAAATCCATTTGAAATATTACTTGTATGTCTATAGAATTCTCACTGTGATGATTGTATAAGTGATCCTTTGACTTGAGGTTATCAAAGTTATCTTATATGGGGATTGCTATGTTTTGATACTACTCGTGATCTATTTTATCAAAGGTCGTTAAACGCTAGTCATTGGATATAGCATGAACTATATGGAGATAGTTGAATGATCAAGATATGATTCATCACCTTAAAGTAATTAGGGAGAATGTTCTGTTTTTCTCGATTAATATTGATTCAGGAAATCCTTGGCCAAGGTGGAATGATATTTTGTAAACAGATTACAAATATCATTAATTGAATCAATAGCTAATGGCATAGAACTAATATAATTGGACTGAAAATAGAATAGACATTAATTCCATGCTCTATGTCTAATTGGAACATTGGTTGATGAAATGATTGAATTATACGGAAAAATCATACGCAGAAAGGTTTGCCAAAACCACTTTGACATTCCTAAATATTTAGGTGGCCATAATGCGTTGCTAGATACCAATCTTGATTTATGATTATAAATTGTTTAATTGGAGAATTAAAGATAAACTAAAAGGAGTTTTAATTTATCTAATTCTAATTATGAATTAGAATTATAATTTATAATCATTGCCAACATATTTGGGA
>JAOTAZ010094725.1:0-11166 GCA_025629785.1 Erythroxylum oxycarpum | reverse complement strand
CTTTAGTTTTTGGCATTGAACATTGGGCTTTGATTATTCAATTATGGGCTTTCGTTCATACAAAACATTGGGCCTTGAGAAAGAAAAGATAATTTGCATTGATAAGTAACTGCAACAGGGCCCAAGCCCTACCAGTCCGGAGACAATCTCGCCGAAGCTCGAATCAGTCAAAAAATTTAAAAAAAATTGCAGTCTCGAGCCGAACAGTCCAAACCTAAGCTTAAACTTAGCTCGAAGCTCGATTATTTAGAAAAGTTATATTTGAGATTCGATCAACTTGAACTGACCCATTAACTTCGTACTAGGTCAAGCCGGGACTCAATTGTCATCCTTATCGTTAAGGTTAATTTAATGAAAAATTAATTATTTTTGTCATCGATATTATTAGAACTTGCAAGATCATCTTCGGATCAGATTGTTATCACTCAATTTGAGCCTGATTAACTTCTGACCCGACCCGACCCGACCCGACCCAGCCATTATTTGCTAGGCCTAGAACTCTCACCGCACTTATGGAGCTTATCCTTTACTACGTGAACGAATCTAGTGAAAGAACGTCTCCTTCCAACCACATAAAAATCTCTCCACTGACATGGCCCCACATTCAGATAAGGCAGAGATAAGGCCGATGCTTTTCCGTCCGTCAGATAGATACGTCACTTGATCCAAAGGACGGCATTGGCCTCCATGGATAAACCATCGGGCTTCCATTAAAGCTACTCCAAGTGAATCTCTTCACCGGTCATATTCACCACTTTCTATATTCTACTCTTTGACCTCCAACTCTTCGCTGCACTCCGACCTCAATTAGTGCAATTACCATGGCAACGACCGCCTCCGCCTCCGCCGCTGCTGCCACCTCCTCCTTCATGGGCACGCGCCTCCCTGACGTGTACTCCAACTCCGGTAGGGTTCAAGCTCGGTTCGGTTTCGGCCGCAAAAAAGCAGCCCCAAAGAAATCCCGCAAACAAACCTCCGACCGCCCACTGTGGTACCCTGGAGCTCAAGCACCGGAGTGGCTCGACGGTAGCTTGGTCGGTGATTATGGGTTCGACCCATTTGGGTTGGGGAAGCCAGCTGAGTACTTACAGTTCGAAATCGACTCTTTGGACCAGAACTTGGCCAAGAACTCGGCCGGAGACATTATCGGGACTCGAACTGAGTCTTTTGACGTGAAGTCAACTCCGTTCCAACCTTACAGTGAAGTTTTTGGGTTGCAAAGGTTCAGGGAGTGCGAGCTTATTCATGGAAGATGGGCTATGTTGGCTACTCTCGGTGCTCTTACCGTCGAGTGGCTCACCGGAGTCACCTGGCAAGACGCCGGAAAAGTAAGCTAGAGCTCGATATCGAATAAGAATCTTCTTATAACTTAGTTGTAACTCATTATCTGTGTTATGGTTGTTTCAGGTAGAGCTCGTTGAGGGTTCCTCGTACCTCGGACAACCTCTGCCATTTTCGATCACCACGTTGATATGGATCGAGGTTTTGGTGATCGGATACATTGAGTTTCAAAGAAACTCAGAGCTAGACCCAGAAAAGAGGCTGTACCCAGGAGGCAAGTACTTTGATCCACTAGGGTTAGCTTCTGATCCAGAGAAGAAGGCAACTCTTCAACTTGCAGAGATCAAGCATGCTCGTCTTGCCATGGTTGCTTTCCTTGGCTTCGCCGTTCAAGCTGCTGTCACCGGAAAAGGACCTCTCAACAACTGGGCGACTCACTTGAGCGATCCTCTTCACACCACCATTATCGATACGTTAGGCTTCAGCTCTTAATTGAATATACTCATCTTTAACCCTAAAGAGTGGCTCTGAGAATGCTTTTTCTGGGACATGATATTACATGCGATGTCTTTAAGTTGTAAAGATCGTATCATCTGAAAATGTTAATGTTACCTTCAGTTACTACATATTACCTCTTTAATCTACTACTCTCTGGCTGCTGAACTCATAAGGTTGGCAAAACCATCCAGCTTGGTCCGGCTCGGTTCGCACGAAAGTTAACAAGTTCTATTCGAGTTGATTAAGATCCGAACTTAATCTAACAATAACATTTTATTCAATAATTTAAAAATTTATGATCAAAATAATGTAATTCTAAACAACAATATATTGGTGAATAACCTTTAATGATTTTTTGGTTATTCGGTTTTCAATGATTAAGAGTTTTTAATAATAATTTTTTTAAAATTTATGCAAGTTAGACTAAAAATGTAAAGATAATCACTAACAAAAATGATCTTGTAATTAGGGATGGTAATGGCCCGAGACGAGGCCTGCCTGCCCAAGTTCAAACCCTTGCAGCTGGGACTAGGACAATAGACTCGAGCCTAGCCCCAAAATTTTTAAAAAATTAAAAGTGTAAAAATGATATTGTTTTGTTTATAATGACCGGGCCTCAAATTGTCAGGCCTGAGCAATCGAGTCTAGCTCATGATCTTATTTTTCAAAAAATATTGAGCCTCGAGTCTAACCCGTTAACTTCAAGTCAAGGCGGGATGGGACATGCTAATTTCAAACCTAGTTGCCATCTAATTTCTAAAGGACCCTATTTTTTGTCATTCTTTGAAATAATTAAATGTTATTTGATTTCGGACAAGAGATATGGCAGGATGGATGTAAGAATGTCAATGAGTCGGGTCAGGTCGGGCCGCTTTGGTTTGGCCCGGCCAGGCTGTGGGCTCGGGTGGCCCAGTGGGCTACAACTGGACTGAGCCAACTCAACCCATCATATATATATATATATTTTTAAAATGTCAAAAACGACATCGTTTTTTAAGTAACACTTGGTTCACAACTCGAGCATTAGTAGCTTGGTTAACCTAAACCAAAATAGGGTCGACCAAATTTGGCATTTATAAATAGATGCTATGTTATCACTTAGCATAGATATTTGAAAGTTTACCTTTATAGTAACTAATTCAACTAGAATTTTGACTATTTTATATTTAAAATTTAAAACAAAATAAAATTATTAAAATATGTTGTAATATTGACCAATTAAATTATTTATGAATGATAAAATAATAAACATGTTAGACATTTTTCATAAAGTTGGGCAACAATTAATTGCATTTTATCGATTTTCAATAACTTATAAGTTAAGTTACGTAAATTTCATTCGAATGAAGATAATAAAGTGACCCAATAAAAAATCTAAATCAATGGGTCGAAGTCTAGAAAGAAAATGAACCTCAATCAGTGTAGACCGGACCCATATCAGACCTTTAATGAAAAAATCCGATATGAAAGCTATATAAAAAGGTTAAGGTCTCTTGTAGTTGTTCATATCATTCGTAAACATCAAGATTCTCTGACCCTTTAAGAGAGCTTACTCTTGAGAAAATAGTAGAAAGACATTAACCACGTGCCGGTGAGAAGTTTTCTTGAGCGTCCCAACGAATTTGAACTCGTTACAGCTTTGGAAAGCTTCTCCGAACTTCTTATGAAACCAAAATCAGGTATTCCACATTTACTTCATTTGTTTTCTTTTCATGAACAATCTAGGATACGTAATATGTTACGTGATACAAAACAAACACAATTAACCATCTTTTCCATTACAACTTTTAGATTGAAGAATTACTAGGTGGCTGTGAAGAATGGTGAAGAATCTTTTGTGATGGGAAAGACTGCAAAGTGACAAGCTGACTCTATCCAGACGTTGGTCTCCTTGACAAAAGCAAACTTAATTCTTTATGTATAACTTCAATCAGCTAATAATTCCACTAAGCAACCTAAAATTATCAGTGATTTTCTATACTCTGCTAGAGTGATTAACCTTAATTAACTCGGAATAACTTTGGTCCTGATGATGCTGTCGAAAAAACATGTTTCACGCCACTTCTTGAACTGTCCTACCATTCTCACTCTCTTTTTCTTTATGATTGTATATCATTCATTTGCCACTAATGTTCCTGCAAATAATAATCATGTCAGGGAAGAGGTCGAAGCAATGGCTCTGTTAAACTGGAAATCCACTCTTGACAACCAAAGTCAGATGGTGCTATCTTCTTAGACTCGAAGTAGGCATTGTAAGTGGAAAGGAATAGCCTATGATAGCTCTGGAAGTGTTTCTTATTTCAACCTTTCACTTTTGACGGGTATACTTCAAAAACTTATCTTCTTTCCCTAACTTCATTTGTCTTGATCTATCCTTCAATCCATTCTATGGATCCGTATCACCACAAATTGGTAACCTTTTCAAACTTGTCCTGCTCGATTTGTCCTACAACCTTCTTTATGAGAATCTTCCCTCTGAGATTGGAAAGTTGGCAAATTTGTTATACATATGGTGTGGTATCAATCAACGTTGTGGTTCCTGAAAGAAAACAAAGGTATGTGATGAAGAAATTTTCTTATTTCAACATAAACGAAACTGTACATTGGTTGTGCTTTTATATTAATGCTAGGAATGAAAACATTAGTTGTTGCTTTTGTGCTGTGTATCAGAAGGAAGGATAGCTGTGGGTGGCTATTTCAAGTCTGTACAATGCAAGAGGAGGTGCAAGGGTGGCTGAGTACAACAGGTCACGTGGTCTGTACCTGTTAGGTATTTGGTTTGGTTTGTATGAGTGGGTCGGGTCATGGACTATCCATGATCCGTGAGTTATTTGATTTTAGGGTTGGTGTTAGGGTGTATTGCGTGACATTTCTTTAACACACCCCCCTCAAGTTGAAGACCTGGAGATTCGAAGGGATCCGAACTTGGAGAGAAGGGATGTGAACGCTCGTGCGGTGAGGGGTTTTGTTAGAAGGTCTGCGAGTTGCTCTTCACTTCGCGTGTGCTTGACATCTATGAACTCCAAAGTTACTACGTCACATACGAGGTGTAGATCGATTTCCAGATGCTTTGTCTGTTTGTGGAAAACTAGGTTCTTGGAGATATGGATCGCTGCCTGGCTATTACACAATAAAGGTATGCTGGTTCTAATTTTTACCCGAAAACTCTTTAGTAGTTGGACGATCCACTTGAGCTCGCATGTGGTCGAAGCGATACTGCGATATTCTGCTTCGGCAGATGACCGATTTATGGTAGTTTACTTTTTTGTTTTCCAGGATATGAGCGATTGGTCGAGGAAGACGCAGAACCCGATGAGGGAGCGTCGACTGAAGGCACAACTGGCCTAATCTGAGTCCGAATATGCGGTAAGCTGTAGATCTGAGTGTGCTGCGTAGAACAAGGCTTGGTTCTGCGTTCCTTGAAGGTATTTTAGGGCATGTTTCACAGCCTTCCAATGACTTTCTCTTGGTGTTTGCATAAACTGACTTACTTGTTGCGTTACGTAGGTGAGATCGGGTCGTGTGAAGGTCAAGTATTAAAGCCTCCCTACGATCCTCCTATACAATTCCAGATGTTTGAACAATTCTCCTTCGTCTATGGTCAACTTGGTTCCTGCTGCAATAGGTGTGTTGCGGGCTTTGCAATTGAGCAGGTTAGTTTCTTTCAGTATATCTCGCACATATTTACTTTGACTGAGGATGGTCCCTTCTGCGGACCTTGCTATTTCAACCCCTAGGAAGAACCTGGCATACCCCAAGTCTTTTATTGTGAATTCTCTGTGTAGTGCTTGTTTAATTTTTATTAAATGTTCTTCATCTACCCCAGTGATGAGGATGTCATCCACGTATATTAGAATGGCTGCAAAGTTTCTGTCCTGCCCCTTAGTGTATAGGCAGTAATCGGATTCTGTTTTGTCAAAGCCCAATCCTTTTAACTTGTGGTGAGTTCCTTATGCCATTGTCTGCCTATTTGTTTAAGTCCATAGATAGACTTTAGTAATCTGCAGACTTCTCCTTCATTGGCTTTGTTGTAACCTTGTGGGGGTAACATATAGAGTTACTCTTATAGGTGCCCATGAAAATATGCATCATTGATGACACACTGTAGGATGGGCCATCGTTTGGCTATGGCTATAGCCAAAAAAGTTCGGATTGTGACAATCTGGGCGACGGGGGAGTAGACTTCTGAGTAGTCTATCCCTTCCCTCTGGTTGAAGCCCTTAGCTACTAGTCTTGACTTTAGCTTGTCAACCGAACCATCTTGATTGTGCTTCGCCTTATATACCCGTTTGGATGCTATTGCCTTCTTCCCTTTAGGTAGCTTTGTTAGAATCCAAGTCTAATTTTCCTACAAGGCTTGTAATTGCATGTTCATGGAGTCCACCCATTCTTCTGATATGCATGCAATCTCATATGATAGAGGTTCAAATATAACACTTACATTACCTATGAATTCCTTGTAGCTTGGATTGTATGCAATTTGATGTGAATTCTCCTTGTCTTTGTATGTTCCTGCAGGACCAAGAACCTTTGCAGCTTTGTGAGAGCAATCAAGGGCAGAAGTGGAATGATGAGCCAGGGCTTAGTGAACATAATCATCAAGGTATTTTGTGTGTGTGTGTGTCCTTAGGCTTCTTCTTAAATGAGTAGTTGGTGCAGTACTTTGGCTGGTTGAGTCTTCGGGTTGTGATGAATTCTTTGTGGTTTCTGGCATGGTTTCAATCTGTTGCATGCTTGGTGTCTCTGGTATGTCTTGTGATGTTTCTGTGTCATTATCTGTGGTACTGAGGGGGAAAAGTGGTTTTGGTTCTCTTTCGGTTTTGGCTTAGGAAGTAGTATAAGGGAAAGTGTTTTCATGAAAGGTCACATCCCTAAAGCTAAACACATGTTTTGTCTCAAGATCCATAACTTTATAAGCTTTATAATCTGGCATGTATCCAAGGAAAACACACTTTAAGGATCTGGGATCTAGCTTAGTCCTAGTTGGAGTTTTATCTAGTGCAAAGCATAGGCACCCGAATGTCTTTAGATGGTTATAAGTTGGGGTTTTCTAATTCAGCCTTTCATAAGGTGTTTTCCATTGCAAAATTTTGGTGGGTATCCTGTTCAAAAGGTAAGTAGCTGTGAGAAGAGCCTCCCCCCAATTATCTTTAGGTAGGTTTGCATTGAACAACAGGGCCCTAGTTATCTGTAATAGGTGTTTGTGTTTTATTTCAACTACCTCATTTTATTGTGGGGTGTATGGGCAACTCTTTTGGTGCACTATTCCTCTGTCTGCAAAGTATTTCTTACACTCATGGTTTGTGAATTCCCTCCCATTATCAGTTTGAATCTTTAGAACTCTCACCCCATACTGGTTTTCAATGGTTGTAATGAATCGGGTTATGGTGGATTGAGTTTGGTCTTTATGTTTCAGCAAAAAGGTCTATGTGGTGCTAGAGTAGTCATCCACAATGGTGAGAAAAAATTGTGAGCCATCTAGGGTAGCTACTCGGTAGGGTCCCCACAAGTCCATGTGAAGGATTTCATGGGGTCTTGTGGTCTGAATATTGTGCTTAGGGAAAGGTTTTCTGTGTTGCTTAGCCATAGGACATACTTCACATTCGGACAGGTTGTGATTGAAAGGTTTAATTTCATTGATATGCATAAGCTTTTCCTTTGAGATATGCCCTAGTCTACTGTGTCACACATCAGCAGAAACAAAAAAACAACATTTTCAGTCCTGTAGAAGTCTAGTGGAGGACCTTTCATGGTCCCTGAGGGTAGCAAGCTATTTGTGGTCAGCTCATACAGTCCCCTCCTAGCCTTGATTGCTGCCACAATATTGTTAGTCCGTAGGTCCTGCAAAAACAAATTGTTGGATATGAATATTGTAGCCACTTCATTCTGTGTTGTAAGTTTGTTGACAAAGAGTAAATTCTTAAAGAAACTTGGTATGTGTAAAACTTCATTCAGGGTGATTGTATCACCGATAGTGGTCTGACATATATGGTCTTTTTGTCTCTTTGTGCCATTCGGGAGGGTAATAGGCTTATATAAATTTTTGACTTCATGTTTATGACAGGAATTTAAGTTGGTAACTATGTGTGATGATGCACCTGAATCAATTAGCCATGTACGTGCATTTTCTTTGCCATGAGCATTAATGTGATCATTACCTGCGAAATTTGCAAGCCCACTCAGTTTTACCTCTCCAGTGGCCTTCCCCTTGATTGCTCTGGATACTTCTTGTTGTATAAAATTTGCTAGATCTTGAGAAATCGGACTATTCCTTTCGGTATAATTATTGGACTCCATTTGTACATCTGCAGGAGAATCACTGATCATGGCTAGGTTAGCTTTGCTTTTCTGGCCAGTCAACTCTTTATACCAGTCGAGAATGCCGTGGATCTTGAAGCAAGTTTCAATGGTATGTCTGGTTTTTCCACATTTCTCATAGTATTTATCTTCCCTTTTTGTGAATGCCCTCTTTCCACTACTGATGTTGTTTCTACCCCCTTTCTTAGCATTAAAATTTGTTTGTCTCACTATCATAGCTACATTCATGTTGTTGTCGGAGCTAGCACTCACTGTTTTTTATCTTTCCACGGTTTGCATCATGGCAAATGCCCTATTTACCATAGGCAGTGGCTCCATCAGCATAACTTGATTCACAACATGCTCATAATCTTCATTTAGGCCCATCAAAAACTGGACCAATCTGTGTGCGTTCTCTTTAGTGTTTATAGCTTTAGCAGCCTCACAAATACAAGTGGGTATCGGGCTCAAACTGGCTAGATCATCCCAGAGTTTGTTTAATTTGGTATAATAGGCGGAAATTGTGAGATTACCTTGTTTAAGGTTACTGATTTCCCTCTCTATATGATACAGGAGTGGCCCGTTTGCCTCACCGAATCTTTCCCTCAGTTCTTCCCAGAGCTCCCTTGCTGTGGAAAATGACAAGAATGCATCGCCTAGTTCCTTGGTCATAAAGTTGAGTATCCAAGATTTGACCATGGAATCTGCCCTCCTCCATCTGGTAAGTAAGTTTCTGTCCTCCACTGGTTGCATACAAATTCCATCAATGAAGGATAATTTATCCTTTGCACATAGAGCAATCATCATTGATTTGCTCCAAGTAATGTAATAGTTGCCATTGAATAGGGTGGTAACTAAAATGGCTCATGGGTTTTCAGTATTGTTCTAAAGTAGGGTTCTCACTGCTGTCTGCTATGCTCGACATTTTGTGGGTAGGTTGGTAGGGTAAAATGGATCAACCCTTTGGCTCTGATACCATGAAAGAAAAAAATAGGTATGTGATGAAGAAATTGTCTTATTTCAACATAAACGAAGACTGTACATTGCTTGAGCTTTATACTAATGCTAGGAATAAAACTATTGGTTGTTGCCTTTGTGCTGTGTAGCAGGGGAAGGACAGCTGTGGGAGGCTAATGCGGGTCTGTACAATGCAAGCTGAAAAGAGGAGATGCAAGGGTGGCTGAGAACAGTGGGTCACGTGATTTGTACCTGTTGGGTATTGGGTTGGTGTGAGTGGGTCGAGTCATAGACTATCCATGACCCATGCGTAATTTGATTTTAGGGTTGGGATTATCGTGCAACATTTCTCATTTCTTTAACAAAAAGGACACATAAATTTAATATCTTAAAGTTTTGAGTTGAAGTATGATGTCAAGGCCAATATGTTCTCTTAATAAGCCGGTGATGAAGATCTCCTCCGCAGTTCCAATGCTAGTCATCCCAGGAATTGTGGAATAGCTTAATGAACATGTTATCTATTGTCCCGTGTAGAGTACTTGTGTGTGTGAGTATCGCTACGCAAACTATTCTATTATTTTTACCATAAAATGAGAATCGTATTTGATAGAAAGTTATCTGTTTTTTATTCTCTGCATCATTGATTCATTGTCATTCTTCAAGAAGGTAGTAGTTAAGCTTGGCAAAGGGTTGTTTCGATGGGTTTGAATTTGCTTTGAAACTTGAAAAAAAAACTTATACTTAAGCTTAATTTTTAAATAAATTTCTATTAAATCTAAAAAGATAAAAATTGTTGATGAAAAATTTTTCTCCTATTTTATTTTATCACACCTTAAGTATGTATATAGGTGATCTTCTTATACTAGAAAGGAAAAAAAATTATATTGGCTATTGTGTTATTGTACCTGTAACTGTTTTACAACTGTACATGATCTGTATAGCTATGATGATCTATACCTGTTTTACAGCTGTGATGTGTGTGATATAAGTGTGCGTGGGTTATAACCTGTAAACATATTGGGTTATGGGTCTCTTATGAACCCGTGACCCGTCTGATCCATGAGCAAAACCGACCCAACCTTTAACACCCCCTTAAGGTAGAAGACCCGGAGAAAATGGACGGATCCGAACTTGAAAATTAGGGCTTCGAATGCTCATGCTGGGAGAGGCTTCGTAAAGAGATCGACGAGTTGTTGTTGGTTGTGAACGCGTTTGAAATCTAGAAACTCTGAGTTTACTGCATCGCGAACCAAATGGAGATCAATCTCCAGAGGCTTCATCCTCTCATGGAAGACGGGGTTCCTCGATATATGGATCGCCACTTGGTTATCGCAGAATAAAGGTATGGCTTGTTCGATTTTCACCTGAAAGTACCACAATAGGTGAACAATCCATTTTAGTCCACATGTTGTTAAAGCTAGGCTTTGATATTTCGCTTCTGCTAACAATCTATTCACGGTTATTTGCTTCTTTGTTTTCCACGAGATGGGTGAATCGTCGAGGAATACGCATAACCCAGTAAAGGATCGTCCGTTGAAGACATAACTCGCCAAGTCCGAGTCTGAGTAAGTGGTGAGTTCTAGGTTTGAACGTGTTTTGTAGAATAGGCCTTGGTTCTGTGTTCCTTTGAGGTATCTTAGGGCATGTTTTACAGCTTTCCAATGTGGTTTCCTTGGTGTTTTCATGAACTGACTCAATTGTTATGTGATGTGTTGGACCCCGCCTCCGAGGCCCAACATTTCCCGAACATCGGACCCCGTCTCCGAGGCCCGACGTTCGGGTCGCAACTCCACAGAGCATAGCGGACCCAAACCGAACACAAATTAGCCTTAAAGAGAAGGGAAAACTCAATTAGTAAAATTTGATTGGATTTTTATTATAACATATTCCGTTGGTCCTAACGTTTCTAACGCCACTGGAATCGCTCCATTTGGGTTAGAAATGAAGAAGTTATGAATAAAATACTATCTTAAAGAGACAGCAAAAACTGACTCTCTACCGACTTCATGCAAAAAGTCAAACACCTTAGAGGCCGAAATGGCATTTGGTTTCTTCATAAAACTTGTAGGCTTATGACTCTAGTTTAATACAAAAAAAGATTCACCTCAATCCGAGCTCCATAGCTCCGGATAT
>JAOTAZ010094714.1:0-11168 GCA_025629785.1 Erythroxylum oxycarpum | reverse complement strand
GATTCCAAAATTTTTGCACCATGTGTATACAAATGGATTTTTGTTATAATGTAAAGTTTTTATAACTGAAAATGTTTTATCTTTGTAATAGGCCACAAATGGCTATTGAAATCCTATTGAGTATATTGTGATGATTGAAAATGTTTATGAATGAAAGTGGGCATGATCTGAATATCGATTTCCACAAAATGTGTTAGTGATTTTTTTTTAAAAAATTTATACCGACTTTGAATGATTGAGTACCCTAGTATGCCACCTTCGCGGGTACGAGCTCGAATATCACCCACGATGTCGTGTTTGGGTCTTACGAGAATAAGGTGTTACAGATGATCTCTAACCATACTAAAAAACTATGTCTACTGAGTAGTGACTTCAGTGCCATTATAACAATAAAAGAAGTAGAGGGCCCTTATGTAAACAAAACCCTTTGTTAGGATTTAAGACAATGTTTGTCAAATGTTTAAGTCTCTGATGTAGCTCTTGAAGAACACTTTTTGACATGGAGCAGCAAGCAGCAGGGAAATAACCTTATCAGGAAAAAGTTAAATAAGAGTCTAACTAGTTTTTAGTGGTTTCAACAATTCCTAAATAAGTATGCCTTTTTTGCTAACACTTGCTTATTTGATCACTCACCAACTATCGTCATGACTGATTAAACAAGAATCAGAAGCCCTTTTCGATTTAACAATTTCCTTGTTGATGTACCAAGTTTTGAAGATGCACTATGGAAAGGTATTTTGCTAAGATGCATGGTTCTAAACAACACAAATATGTGCAAAGATTGAAAGTGATTAAATATAGCCTCAAGCTTTAACACAAGGAAAATGTAGGAATTTTGCATCATCTTATTACTAATACTAAGGCATACTTGGCTTCAATCACGGATGATTTGTATAGGAATTCAAAATTTAGACCATCAATTCCTATACAAAACTTCTTTATTAGTACTTATAAAGACGTTCAAAATATTTTCAAAATTGTATGAAAACAAATGTTCTTTCCATATTTCCATAAGTTCAGAGAACCTGAGTCATATGGTAAGAGACATCACTGGTTTCAAAGAGCTTACTTTACCTTTCAGTTACCTTAGAATTCTAATAGCTGCCACTAAATTAAGTTAAAGAAGTTTCAAATCGTTAAAGGACATGATAAAAGCTTGAATCTTGAGTTAGAGCATGAGAACTTTATTTCTTATTATTAGGACTCATTTAATCATAGATATATTATCTTCAATAAATATATATTAGGCTACATCTTGCTATCCCCGCTGGGGAAAATGATAGTGGTTACAAAGCTAATATCTAATGGTCTGAGGTATGCAACTTCAAAAGACATGGAGGCTTGAACATAATTCCATTGAAACTACTAAATAAATATTTTCTTATCAAGAGAAGGCTTAGATTGATTGACGATCATAAATCCTTATGTTGCAAACTGGTACATGAATATTACATCAACGATAATAGCATATGGGAAATTGACCTTACAACTAGAAATGCTTCAACAACATTGAAATAAAGTCTCAAATTTAGAAGCTCAATAAGACCTTACATCAGAAAGAAAGTTGGAATGTAATGAATATATTATTTTGGAATGCTACTTAGATTATAAGAGTACCTCTGAATATAAAAGAAATACAAGACTTGAAAGACTGCATTCCTGATAACTAGAATCTCATAAATGCTCTACTTCACAAGGATGAAGTTATTTTATAGATGAATGATAGGAATATGCATAATGAGATTGAGATTAACATATTGGTATTAGATGAAAATTTGCTTGATAAGAATTCGTGGTGCCCTTTTATCAATGGAAACTTTAGTAATGCATCATATAGAAAACTCTTTAAATAGAACCTCTTGTGTGTGCCATAGTATAAGCTGATTTTCTGCAAATATAATCTTTATAGAGCTTCAACAACTTTTTGGAGAGCTTTTAAGGATATATTACCCACCATTTATAGATTGAACAAGTTTAACTACTTAAAAAATTGGTGTAGCCTTTGTAAATGCAAAATGGAGAGAACCTCACACTTATTATTCAAATGCAGCATCACGAGAGGAGTATAGGAATTAGCTCTTCACAAAAACTTGCCATCATCAATCCTCTAAACGAATAGCAATAGATTGTTAAATGGTGGATGAATTTAAAACATATCATGGCAAATAGGAAATGGTATTTTTTTTCATTGCCTTATCTTATTTGGTCCTACACATATGGGATGAAAGAAATAGACACATTTTCAGGAACAAAGAAAGAAGCTATGAGCAATTCATTAAGGATATAGTTAATTCTGCCATACTTTACATCATCAACTTTTGTGACAAGCTATCCTTAGATTCAGAATGTATTGATATATGGAGCAATAGTTAGGGTATTTTTTATAACAACTAATGATGTTAAGTAGCATAGCTTGAAAAATTTGACGTTGGAACTCTCATCTTGAGAGTTATTATATTTTCATCTTGCTTTTAACCATTACTGGCTTAATTCAATTTCCATTTTTTTAGAAAATGTTATGATGCACTTAAGATACTTATTTTAGTTCATATTTTCCTTTAGGTACAAGTTCGAAGAATAAGAACCCAAATGATCTTAAAACACATCTTTGGTTTCATTCTATTGATGTTCAATATTTCTTTCCTTCGTAGAAGCAGAGGAGATAAGTTAGGGTGAAACCATAACAAAAAAACACAAAAAATGAAGTTATTGCAACTTACACAACATATATGGGACCGTGTAACTCATTGGAAGCATGTAGGAGCATGAAGATGTAGTTTCAAGCACCTTTACAACTTACACAGTCATGTGAGGACTTACACAGTCATGTAGCTCACTCTAAACATGTAAGTTCACGATTTTTGCAATTTTTACACACATGGTCACTTATTCGCCTGTGTAGTTGATTGTGTATTGTGACACAACCCTTATTTTTAGTATAAAAGGGCACTTAAGAAGCCAAATTATAGGGAAATCCCGATGCATGCATCATATACACGTGATGTGGAAAAAAAAATTATTCTAGGACTTTCCCGAAGTCCAAGATCTATGTGCCTATACAAGGAAATACCATTAAACCTAACTGAAAATTCCAATTCACATACATGTTCATAATATATATATATTGGAATTTATGGCATTTACATAAATCAACCATTCATATAATAACCATATACCCTGTATGTAGTCTCCTTCGTTCTTCAATCTTCTACTTATTGGGTTATCGCAAACCACAATGACTAAAACAAATCGTCTCTAACGCTATCCATGTAAAGATTGGAGAAACTAACCGAATCAAACTCTTTGATCCAGAAATGGATAGAGCACTCTTTTCTATGTTCTATGGAGAGCAAAACTATGAAAGAGAATGAAGAGAAAGAAGAAGAGAAAGATGAGGCAAATGAGATGAGAATCGTGAAGATTTCTTTCTTAACCATTTTCACGATTATCATCATCTTACTTACTTTTTTGTTTTTCTCTTTTATTGTTCTTGTCTTTTATCAATTAAAGACAAACAATGCATTACCTTTTAAAGAAGCCTCTCATCTTCCACGTTGCACATATTATATATATATATATATAAATGCTGAGGTGGTTCAGTCATACTAGGGGTTAGTCCTACTAGGTCCTGGGTATGAAAAAAAACACCGAAGACCTATTTCAGTAATATCGATGTTGCAATCTCATCGAGGTCCATTTGGTTCTATTGCTCTCCATATAATGGATCTATATCCAAAACCATTTTATGAATCCTTCGAGTCACTCTTATGCGTGGAACCCATTAGGTTCCCAACTATGTTAGCCACTTCAATTAACACTTAATCCAAGCAAGTCATAAGTGGCGTCTAGCAACACATCATGACCTCTAATTGACCAAAAAGTAAGTGGTTTGATGAACGAACCCGTGCTCCTCAAAAACCATCTCAGGAATCCTCCTATAGACAATTGTTGTGTAATTCGTCCTTTCACCATGCTATACTCCACTTGGTTATGAGTATAGGCAAAGTGTCAACTTTCACTAGAGTGAATATGTCAAATCTAGCCCAAGTGATATCAGTTCTAGTCCTGGGACTCATTACTTTATATGTCAACGAAGACATTCTTCATGACATATATACTCTAGCCAGAGATTTCCAAGTAATGGCCTCGAAAAAAGGCCATGGGTATCATCTTCTGCTATTACAGAAGTAATGAATCCTCTATTGGTTACTCAATTACCTTTGAATAACTCAAGCTCTACTGAATCAACGCCTTTTGAGCTACCTTTGTAAGGCACCAAGGAATGGAGTTATAGCACAGAATCGATATCTAATATATCCTTGAGTACCTCAAGTCTAAGGATACTTGTAACATTGCTATGATGAGATTATCACTGATATTATATTAGAACATCCATATGATGATCTCATGGTAGGTCATCCAGTCAACTTACTACCTTTAGTAAGCATCCACATCTCAACTCTAAACATCTTATGTTTAAAGTTTCTGAGATCCACTGCTTGATCAAATCAAGGAGTTTGACATGTGTTAGTCTATCTAGATTAACGGTGTCCAGTATCATTAATTCTAAGACTAGGGATAATTTAGATACTGATATAATTGCATATGATAGGAATCTCAGTAGTATGATCACATCATGATTTCCTTCACGCTATGTCGTATATCATATACTTCATTAATTTGCTTATAGATCAATATCAATTTATAAATAATAAACATCAAATTAATGAAATATGCCTTTCTTTATTATTGAAAATAAAGTTTGTACACAACTTTGTACAAAACACGCTAAAGGCGATTGCCTTTAGGGCATTACTCTAACAAATCTCCCACTTGACCTAAAGTCAATCACCTTAGTATCTAATACCATAAGCGAGTACATAAGAATCAAAGTTATTCTGTGATAATGGCTTCGTCAATAGATCAACAATATTTTGCTTAATGGGAATTCTCTCTATCTGTACATCACCTCGAACAATCATCTCCCTAATCAGATGATATTTACGGAGTATATACTTAGACCGTTGATGAGAGCTTGGTTCCTTCTCCTGCGTAATAGCCCCATTGTTGTCACAATACAACTATATGGGCCCTTCACTGCTAGGAACCACACCAAGTTCAATAATGAACTTTTTGATCCAAACTGCTTCCTTTGCTGCATCTTAAGTCGCAGTGTACTCTATCTCAGTTGTTGGATCGACAGTCGTCTCTTATTTGAAACTCTTCCAACTAACCGCCTCGTCGTTTAGTGTGAATATATAACCTAATTGGAATTTGGAATCATCTTTATTAGATTGAAAACTGGCATCTGTATGCCTGCTCACTTTTAGTTCCATCTCCATATATCAAGAAAACATCCTTCGTCCTTTGAAAGTACTTGAGGATGTTCTTGATAGCCAACTAGTGACCCTCACAGGATCTGATTGGTATCTTCTTGTAACACTTAGAGCATATAATACATCGAGCTCGTATATAGCATAGAGCATATGACAGATCCTACTATAGATGCATACGGGATCATATTCATGCGCGTCCTCTCATCTTTTGTCTTAGGACATATTGATTTCAAGAGTGTTATTCCATGAGTTATAGGAAGATACCCTCTCTTGGACTGCTTCATACTAAACCTCTTTAGCATCTTATCTATGTATATTGATTGTGAAAGACTAAACAACATTTTTGATCTATATCTATAGATCTTTATTTTGAGGATATAAGTTGCTTCACCGAGATCTTTCATGGCAAATTATTTGGACAAGCAAATCTTCATAGATTGTAGCATAGAGACATCATTTCCTAGTAATAATATGTCATCTACATATAGGACAAGGAATATGGTTGCACTCCCACTAACCTTCTTATACACACATTGTTCATCCGGATTTTATTAGAAACCAATCTTTTTAATTATCTTTCAACGTGGATATTCCAACTCCTGGATGCCTGTTTTAATCCATAAACCAACTTTATTTAAACAAGAAATAGACAATATGTTCTTTGTTAAAATAGGTACAAAAAAACAATCATCCAGTTTAATTACAAGCCCACTGGAGAGTGACAAAAAATAAGTGCCTATAGCTAATGTAGCAACTCTTGCTCCATTGCCCACACGCAGGTCCAGTTCTCCCTTCATAAGTTATCTACTGTCCTTGAGGCCCTGCATATCATTACATATGTATAAGATACTAGTATCTAATACCGTTATCCTATGGTTAGAAACAGTATTAACTTCAATGACAAACATACTTGAAGGAGCTGGGGCATCTGATGCTTGCTTCTTCTTTAAGGACTTTATATAGACTTTACAGTTTCGTTTCTAATGGCTAGTCTTGCCACAATTGAAGCAAGTTCCTTTTGGCACAATATCTTTGAGTTTCTTTTTGGCTATACTTCCTTTTGGTTTCTTAAACCTTTTCTTCTTTTGTTTTTTTTTCTTGAACTAGAAGAAGAAGATTCCACCACTAGCACTAGCTTGCTATCCTTCTTAATAGCTTACTCTACTTTCTTGAGCAGATTGATCAACTTAAGAATTGTCATGGAGATTTGATTCATCCGATAGTTCACAAAAACTGTGAATAACTATCAAACAATACAATCATAATTAAATCAAAACTTAATTCATAGTCAATAACAAAACCCAAGGTGGCCAACCTCTCAATATAACCATTCATCTTCAGTGAATACTGCACTGCAGATGTACCCGAAGTCATATTATTTTTGAAGAGTAGCCTCGAGGTCTTGAACCTTTCAGACTGAGCTTGCTCATCAAAAAGCTATCTAAGTGGAAACACTATGGTATTAACATCCATAGACTCATGCTGCTTCTGCAACTCTGGTGACATAGAGGCTAGCATAATGCAAGTAGCCAAGTCACTATCTTTGAGATGCTTATGATATGCTCTCTGATCCTCATCAAAAGCATCAGTAGTAGGGGGATCAAGAAGTGGAATGTCTAGGACATAGCCTAGCTCCTCATATATGAGAAAAATTCTTAGATTTCCCAGCCAATCAATAAAATTGGGTCTAGTTAATTTATTAGAATCCATAAGTGAGTGCAAATTCACACTGAAAGACATCTTCAATTAACCTAAATGTGAAGAGAGACAGATTGTTAGAATATAAATACATGCATGATCATAAGGACTTGCATGACATTTATATAACTCCCACTATTTTCAAAGAATCCATAGCCTTTACTACGAATCCAAGAAAAATTATGAAAAAGTGTCCTAGTGGGTTGATATCTGACATTAATAAGAATGACCTTGGGTTTACCCAACAAGCCACCTTCGGTTAATCGGTAGGTATCGGTCATATCAATTGCATCATAGATACAACTATCGTCCAGAGCTATCAACTCTTGATGTACGCACACACATTAGGTTATCAACTCTTGATGCGTGTACTTCTGATGTACGCTACCTAATTGCGCTTCTGTCTACGTTGACCTTGAGTTTACACAACAAATCAACGCTTCTAGTGAAAACGGGCTGATTAATATGAAAATCTTATTTCTATGATTAGAACATATTCGTATAGAGCGGATTAGGTTTACCCAACAACCCTAACTCTAAAAGAATTTTGGTTTTCCCCATATTATTGAAAGGCATTAGTTTTCATATTATGTGTAAGGGATTTCATACTCTGGTCTCATCTAAGTCATCGGATTATAGTCACAATGACTATATGGTATGATTTAGGATGTTTCATCAATCATATTGAATCTATATACATAACCATCCGTCATCCCACCTAACTGACCCTAGCATGCATTCTTTAATGCTACCATCTCATATGGTTTTATAGGTTGTGACATGTTATGCATCTAAAGATTTGACATTCAATTCAACTCTTGAACTGAATTGCTTTCTAATGTTAGCATTGACTAATTTCTCAATCCGTATGTTTTTTTTCAATTCAAAATACCAATATACCAAGTGTAATACCCTACATTCTAATGTACCAATTAAACACTTTAATTGTATCATGCTTGCCATATCTAGTCATACTAGACATGAAATACTCGAAATAGATTAATACAATATTATTCTCTTAGATTTCCAAATAATTTGAGAAAATCAAACTATCACCCTAAGTATCTCTAGGTAGTCTCCACGTCATCAAGTACTTCGGCACTTGTCACATAACTTGTGACGGCCAAAACAATCAAGGTAACTGAATATGAACAAGACCCTAATATGACATATTTGACGAAAATTTTTGGAAATCTAATTTCAAGAAAATCAGTTTGATATGCACAAAATCAATGTAACATATTTCTGATCACATAAAAATGATCTGAGGGATTGAAACCAAAAAACACATAACCAACACTTCAAATAAACCAGGTTTAGCAGTTTTCTCAAAATTGTCCAGCTCTGAATTTTGATAGAAAAAATCATTTAAATAATTTCAATAAATGCTGAGAAAATTACAGAGACTATAACATGCTCACATCATGTTTCATGAATTTTTACAGAATTTATTTCCAAGAAAAACGTAACCAACCTCAGCAACTAAGCCAATCTAGAATCTGTGTTCCTCAACATAGACATTCCCAAAAACACACAAAAAATTCTCAAATAAATATTCAATAACCTCAAAAACATTTATACATCTTCATAGACATTTATAAACATATTATAAAGAGGTTGGTGAAAGAAAATCCCAAAAGAAAAGTTTCTAGAATTTACAAACATGTATGTTCATGTAATGTGCCTAAACACAAAAACCAGAATAGCAGGGAATTAATTAGAACAAACATAACAAATCACATTGATAAATTTTTTCCTTCCAAAGACATATTCATCAACATCTTATGAGCTAATCTGGGCAAGAAAATTTTAAAAACAATATCTCTATACTAATTTTGAATTCAACACAATCAAAATGCACAATTGTCACAACCAATCGACAACATCACACATGTTATGGTTTCTCCTTTATACGGGACACAAGTGGCCCTGATACCACTATAGGAAAATCCCAGTGCGTGCATCATATGCACATGGTGCGGAAAAAAAATATTCCAGGACTGTCCCGAAGTCTAGGACGTATCTGCATATACAAGGAAATATCATAAAACCTAGCTGAATATTCCCAATTCTCATACATGTTCATAACATATATATACATAGGAATTCATAGCATTTAAATAAATCAATCATTCATATAATAACCATGTACCTTATGTGCAGTCTCCTTCATTCTTCGATCTTCGACTTATCGAGTTGCTGCAAACCACAAGGATCAAAACAGACTGTCTCTAATAGTAGCCATACAGAGATCGGAGAAACTAACCGAATTAAACTTTTTGATCCAGAAATGGCTAGAACAAAGACAAGATTGCTAGCTTTCTTCTTTGTTCTATAGAGAGCAATGTGAAGGAGCGGAAGAAGATGATAAAGCTTAGGAGAATGATTTGAAAGATTGTTTCTAATCTTGTTAAAAGCATTTGTCTCACGATAATCATCCTTCCTTTCTAGCTTATTGTTTTTTTATTGTTTTGTCTTTTAGTGTTTTTTCTTTTACCATTTAAAGACAATAAACGCAAATTATGAAAGAAGACACTCATCTTCCATGTTTCACACACCTTTATATATACATATATATATATATATATGCTAAGGTGGTTCAGTCACACTGGTATCGGTCCTATCGGGTTCCGGGTGTGAAAAAACACCAGAGACCCGTTTCAGCAAAATCAATGTCGCGATCTCATTAGGACATATCCCAATCTCATCGGGATCCATTTGGTTCTATTGCTCTCCATATAATGGATCTCTATCCAAAAAGATTTTATGAATCCTCCAAGTCACTCTTATGCGTGTAACCCCTTAGGTTTCTGGTTATGTTGGCCACTTAGATTAACACTTAATCCAAGCAAGTCATGGCGGGGTCTGGAAACACATAATGAACCCCAATTGACCTAAAAGTAAGTGATTTGATGAACAAACCCATGCTCATCATGAAACATCTCCTGAACCCTCCCATAGACAATTGTTATGCAATTCGTCCTTTCACCGTGCTATACTCTACATGGTTATGAGTATGAGCAAAGTGTCAACTCTCACTAGACTGACTACGTCAAATCTAGTCTAAGTGATATCAGTTCTCATCCTAGCACTCATTACTCTATATGTCAATGAAGATATTCTTTATGATACATGTACTCTAGCCAGAGATTTCTAAGTAATGACCCCGATAAGAGGCCGTGGGTATCATCTTCTGCTACCACAAAAGTGGTGAATCTTCTATTGACTACTCAATTACCTTCGAACACCTCAAGCTGTACCTAATCACCACCCTACGAGTGATTGAGCCCAAGTTTATTATATAAATTGGCTACACTTTTATGGCTATTAATATACTTTTTGACTCTTAATTCGTGTTTTTGTGCTGAAATTAGTCACTTATGGTGAGCTTATATTTTATGCAAATTGGTAGTAAAATTGTTACAAATTGACAGTAATTACATTATAATATTTATAAGGACAATTGATACTGCAAATTGTTATTGTATATTGTATGAGAAAAGTGGGTCAAAAAGATCAGAAAGTCAACAGGACGTGAGCTGTTG
This sequence comes from Erythroxylum oxycarpum, assembly GCA_025629785.1. Taxonomy (NCBI): domain Eukaryota; kingdom Viridiplantae; phylum Streptophyta; class Magnoliopsida; order Malpighiales; family Erythroxylaceae; genus Erythroxylum; species Erythroxylum oxycarpum. The sequence goes on along the minus strand of JAOTAZ010094714.1, from coordinate 589 downwards.
GATACCGTTACCGGAACCCAACTCTCTTGCTTAAAATCGTGAAACTTGATCGTGCGTGCCTATAACCATGAAGAGTTATATATTTTTTTTCATCTTTGAATCCATATGGACATCATCAATTCGTCTTCATGATCATAACATCTCAAACTCACTTACAATGTTTCCATGGTACGCTTATACAAATCAGTAACTAAGCTTGAACTCATTTTTTTCCTACTTGCTAACAGAATTTGGAAATCATGAAATCATAATTTCAATTCGAAGTCTTCACAGAAATCATATCTTTATGTCTCTAGTTCACTTTAAATAAAGAATCATCTCAATCGGAGCTCTATAGCTCAAGATATCATCAAAATGTCGAAAAGTGCACAAACCCTAATCATGCTCTCCTAACCGACCTCTTACTTGCTCTAATACAAATTTCCACAATTCATCTCTAAATGCTACAAACTTTTATGGAGAGGTAGATACATGTCTTAGAAAACCATTGTCTTAAGAATCACCTCAATTGAAGGTCGGATGAGGGAGTTATGATCAAAAGAATATACCATGTTCATTCCCCAAAATCAAATTGAACATACTTTGGCGC
>JAOTAZ010094674.1:0-11170 GCA_025629785.1 Erythroxylum oxycarpum | reverse complement strand
AAAGTAGTTTTTTTCTTTTTCTTCTTTTTTTTTACTCAAGAATAAATATAGTAAATACTAGTGAATTTATTATTGTTAATATTATCTTAAATTATATCCAAATATATGATAAGCTTTTTTAGTATTTCAACCTTTTAGGTTCAAGTTTAAACCTAAAACTGCAAGCTAGAAACCTGAACCTGAGCCATGAACCTGATTTTTCAGGTTCGATTCGAACCGAACCTGAACTCAGGTTCAATTAACCTTGTTTACAGGTTCAGTTCATGTGGTTTAGGTTCGGTTCACAGGTTCGCGAATTTTCTTGAACACCCCTAATTGCAGGGCCTCTTCAGGTCTCTATCACAAAGTATTCTTTAGCAGCTATCTTAGCCTTTCTAGGCTCTAGCCTTTTTTCTCTCTCTAGGAAAGATATTTTTTAGCCTCACGTTATAGATGTATTCGTTTTCTTCTTTTGCACTTTGAATACAGAGTTTCTCTAAGTATTGTGCAATCAAATTTTCTCTCTTGTAAAAGAAAATTGTTATTTAGTTTACGACTAAAAATAGTATTTATAGCCTAAGTCTCCAACTGTCTTCTTGAGAAAATGCTTTTTGAATCTTCTAAAAACCATTATTAGTTGAATCATGTAACTAACTCCAACTAACTAACTAACTGACATTCTAGGATATCTTCCTTTTGTATCATCTGTAATAATATTTCTTTTATTATCACGTTTCTTCTTATATAATGCTTCATCTGGTATTACGCTTAGTCTGGTGTTGCGCTTCGTCTAATGTAGCACTTCGTCTGGTGTTGTGCTTTGGCTAATGTAGCGCTTCGTTTGGTGTTGCGCTTCGTCTGTTACTGATGTATCATCTGGTGTAGCGCTTCGTCTGTTGCTGCTCTTCGTCTGGTGTTGACTAGGTGTTACTTATATTTTTCTGCACACTTAACAAACTTGTTAAAACAATTCATAGATTTCTAAGATTATTATTATTTAATTGTCATCAAAATTAATAAAAGTGAAGTCCTCTTGACTTAACAATCTCCCCCTTTTCTATGATAACAAATAATCTAATATTAGAAGATAAAATGATATTCAAACGAATCATAAACAAAGCAAAAAACATAAGAGATGTATACAACATATCAAGATATATATACAATGCTTTCTATATTCTCTTCTCTTCCTCTTTTTCCCTTGACTTAATAATTATATCTCCCTAAGATATATACAATGATTTCTATCTTCTCTTCTCTTCCTTTTTTTCTCCTCCTATTTGTTATTAATAAAAAAGATAGCTCATCATAGACGTTTCAGAATTTCAAAAAACATATGTTGCATGTCAATGCGGATCGTCTTGAGGTCTTGTTCAATAGTAACCCGTAGAAGTCTACTTCCTCATGAAGATCACCCACTGAGTCAGCCAATTCATCAACCTTAGTATGAATTTCCTCAATTTCTTTTGCTAAAGCTTCCTGAACTTCCTTCTGTTTGTGACTTGTTTCTGTCCAATTTATGAATTGCTTTAAAAACTCCAAATTAACAGTAGGATCTTGTTGTATTGCATTAAGTGGATGAAGGTTTTCAACAATAGATAGTTCTAAAGGTAAAACGTCTAACTCTATGATTTTGATTGTGGGTAGTCTGAAGGTTTGTTTTCCTTCTGGGAGATCAAGATCATTAGGTCTAGGTAGTTTAGGAATTGGTTACCCAAGAAGGTGTAACACATCTTTAACTGAAGGTATGAAACCTAAAGGTTTGCAATGCATGATTAAATGCACAGAGGTTTCTAAGTTGAAATTGATACCTTCAACCGTGATACATATGTACTGTCCCTCTGTCACTTTGCCAACTACCTTAAAGCTTGCATCTATGATGGAAACTTCAAATTGACTTCCTGATGCCTTTGAAATATGCTGTGAAATATAGATACCTCCAGTTTAAGATGCATTACATGCATTATCTATATTCTTCACAGCTACTTAAATCTGCTCTTCTGTAAGATCATCTTCATTGCCTTCAGGAAACATCTTCTTTTTCCCTTTTTCTTCGTTTCCCACAAGGGTTGAACATCTTGGTTGTATATCTGGCATAATATTTATCGATGTTCTGCTCGTAATTGGATAGATTGTATACCGATCCTTTGAAATCTTCATTGGATATGGTTCTACCTTCTCATCTCACATAATACCATATAGTCTTCTTTCATCAAGACTAAGAAGATGTATTGACTGATCGTTTATTGGTATAGGTTCGACTTGTACCTTGACTGACTTTTTCAAAGGTTCTCTGATAATAATTGAGTTTCTGCTTAGAACAGGTGCTAGTTCTTCTATAATCTTCATTCTCAAATCCTTTTTGTTGATTGGTTAAGAAGGATTGTAAGGTTCCAATTAGTGTTCAACTGTCTTCACCTTTTGTTGAACATTAGATGAAGAAACCTTTTTCAGACTGAGCTTCACCTTCTTTTGTTCTTCTGCCAATTTAGAAGAAAGTTGTTGTTGAGGCTTCTTTCTCTCAAATACTAACTTCCTTTTTATCTCTATCTCTCCATTTGATTTTGCAGATTTATTTTGCAAAATAGAGACAATTAACCTAGTAGGCTGATGTCTTTGCTCTTGCTTTTCAGAATATCCATCAAGGATCAGAGCTTTCTGCTTCTTCTGTTCTTGTTATCGTAAGGTCAATAATCTTAGTGACCTTCTTGACTATTTGGATTTTTCTGATTGAAGTGTCTCTGCCTTTCTCTTCAATGACACTTGTTGCGATGATTGTTGAACCCGACTTTCCTCTTTTTTTAGAATCGTCTTAGCTTTTATTGGTAAATCAGGCGATTTCTTAGTTTTTTCTTCTGCGAATGTTCTTCCTATCAATTGAGGATTTGTTTTTCTTGTAGACATAATACATTCACTCCTACTCCGTCTTACTATAAGCTCCCCCTCAGACCTTGCTTTTGGTGTAGAACCTGTATCTGCCTCATCTTCAAACTTTATTCCCATTCTGTGAATGCCTCTGTCAAGTAGGATTCCAGATTCTCTAAAGAATCTTGTCAATAGCATACCATATGGTAACGAGCTAGAATTTCCCTTTGACTTCATCATGTACTTCAAAATCAAGTATGGAAGATTAATGGATTGGTGATTCAATAGGTGAAACAAACAATGTTCATCGTTCATTGTCACAATGTCCTTTGAGCCTAATCTTGGTAGAACATAGTGGAGAAGCAATGAATGTAGAACCTTCGCCTTTGGAATAAGGGTTGAAGCCTTCTTGACTCCTGGGTCACTACTTCCATATAACTGTCGATTGACGTGAGCTTTATCTACACGACTTTGAGTAATCCATTTTGTATTGTTGAACAGTTTTGCTCCAATACTTGGACACCCAGTAGCCTTCCTAATAGAATTTTGTGTGACTATAACCGACAACCCATCTACCATTTGATATTAAGGCGTTGTCCACCACCTTTGCATTCTTCCAGAACTCATATATCTCATTTAAATAGACCTTCTCACAAACCTTGAAGAATTTTTTCCAGCCAACTACTTCAATTTCTAGTTTAATGTCTATTTGATTTTCCTTCAAAGAGATGAAATCAGCGTGTCTCCCATAGATAAGAGATTGCTCCATTTGTGATCTATAACAAATAAAAACTAAACACACAAATGTATTTCGCTCAAAGTAGCGACGTTAGTATCTAAATAAACTATCAAATGAGTAGAACTTGAAGATTAGAACAGAGTATTGAATCGTCTTGGTTGAGAGTATTAAACAAGTCGGTTTCAAAGTATTTCAAGAAAATTCTAGAGTAGAAGGAATTTTAGAATCTTGAGAAGATTTCCTCTTAATACCTACGCTTGAAAAGTTACCATTCATAACTTATTGTTACTATTTAATTGAAAACTTACCACTTTTTATCTTCTTCTAGTATGAATCATCTGGGTCATGACGTGTCAGACGAATGGTCATTCAGCATTACCATATTCAAGTTTCATTTGATTTTCTTGAATCTATCTTCATACAAAGGTTTAGTGAAAATATCCTCCCATTGTTGATTCGTCTCAACAAATTGTAGACTAATGATTCCTCTTTGTACATAGTCTCATATAAAATGATGTTTAACTTCAATATGCTTTGTCGTCGAGTGTTGTATTGGATTCTTTAATAGATTGTTAGCACTTATGTTGTCACAAGAGATTGGAATTTGATCTTCTTGTATGGAGTAATCTTCTAACTGATACTTAATCCATAATGTTTGTGAACAACAACTTGCAGTTGACATATATTCAGCTTCTACAGTAGATAAAGTAATTGAACTTTGCCTCTTGCTTGACCAAGAAATTAGATTATGACCAAGAAAGTGACAACCTCCACTTGTACTCTTCTTATCAATCCTATCTCTAGCATGCAATTAATATAAAATTTCTACCTTTCTCATACATTAAACAAAGATCAGTAGAACCTGCCAAGTATCTCAAAATTCTTTTAACAACAATATAATGAGATTCTCTAGGTTCTGCTTGAAATCTTGCACACAAACAAACACTAAACAATATATCAGGTCTACTTGTAATTAGTAAAGTGAAAAACCAATAATTCCTCTGAAAAGAGTTTGATCAACCTTCTTACCTGCTCCATCCTTAGATAAAAGAATTGAAGGATGCATAGGGGTTGATATAGGGTTGACCTTTTCTATTTTATATTTGACTAACAGTTCTTTGATATATTTCTGTTGATGAATAAAAATCTTTTCTTGGGTTTGCTTAATTTGTAAACCACGAAAGAATTTCAATTCATCCATCATAGTCATTTCAAATTCACTTTTTATAAGATCTTCAAAACTAGAACATAGCTTCTTAGAAGTTACACCAAAAATAATATCATCTACATATATCTGTACTATAATGAAATCATTTTTAATACATTTTCTAAACAAGGTCTTATCTACTTGACCTCTATTAAAGTCATTTTTAATCAAAAATAAACTTAGACGATCATACCAAACACGAGATGCTTGTTTTAATCCATACAAAGCTTTATGAAGTCTATAGACATAATCTGGTTTATCATAATCTTCAAAACCAGGAGGTTGTTTTACATAAAATTTTTCATCTATAAAACGATTCAGAAAGGCACTTTTCACATCCATTTGAAATAGTTTTATATCATGACAAACTGTATATGCAAGCAAAGTCCTAATAGCTTCTAATCTAGCTACAAGAGCATAGGTTTCATTATAGTTTATTCCTTCTTGTTGATTATAGTCTTGAGCTACTAATATAACTTTGTTACGATTTACTCTACTTGATTGATCTAGTTTATTTTTAAAAAGCCATCTGGTTCGTATGATTGACTTATTGGATGGTCTAGGAATTGAAGACCAAACTTCCTCGTAAATTGATTTAACTCCTCTTGCATGGCTAAAATCCAAGCTTCATCCTAAAGAACTTCATCAATTTTCTTAGGTTCTAATTTAGAAATAAAAGCTACATTTGCCTCTCTTCTAAATTTAGACCTAGTTCTCACACCTTCTGAAGTTTCGCCTATGATCAAGTTTTTTAGGTGAGAGGATTTATACTTCTAGTCTTTTCTAAGACTAAGGTTTTCAGGAATATCTTCTACCTTATCAAGTGGAACATTTGATGGTGACATGTCTATATTATCAACTAAGGGAGTAGATAGAGTTTCATCATCAGAATCGTTTCTTCTATCTGGATGTGAATCATCATCAAACTTGACATGCATAGATTCTTCAATAGATTTAGAAACAAGATTATAAACTCTATAAGCTTTAGAAGGCATCGAATATCCTAGAAAATTCCCTGAATTGATCTTATAATCAAATTTATCCAATATTTCTTTTGTATTCAATATAGTACATTTGCAACCAAACGGATGGAAGTAAGAGATATTTGGCTTCCTTCCTTTCCATAACTCATATGGAGTTTTATTTAACAGAAATCGCAAAAGTATTCTATTTTGAATATAACAAGGGGTAGTTACAGCTTCTGCCTAGAAATACTTAGGAAGATTCATTTCACATGGCATGGTTCTTGCCATTTCCTGAATCGTCCTGTTCTTTCTTTTTACAACTCCATTCTGTTATGGAGTTCTAGGAGCAGAGACATTATGGAAAATTCCATTCTCTTCACAAAATATTTTGAATTTTTCATTTTCAAATTCACCACCATGATCACTTCTAATTCCAGCGATAGAAATTCCTTTTTCATTTTGTAACTTTTTGGAATGAAATTTAAAGCATTTGAAAGATTCATCTTTATGTGACAAGAACAATATCCAATAAAATCTAGTGAAGTCATCAACAATTACAAGACCATAATTCTTTCTGCCAAGACTTAGTATTCTAGTTGGACCAAACAAATCTATATGTAACAACTCTAAAGGTCTAGACAAAGTTGCAAAATTTTTAGAAGAAAAAGATGTTTTAACTTTTTTTCCTTTTTGACAACTCTCACAAAAGAAATCTTTGTTAAAACTTATTTTTGGTAAACCTCTTACCAAATCATGTTTAACCAACTTGGAAATATGTTTATAACTAACATAACCAAGATTTTTATGTGAGATAAGTTTTTCCTCATCTGTTGATATAAAACATGAAATATTTTGACTTTGCAAATCTTCTAAATTAATCTTATAGAGACTGTTTCGTCTTTTGGTAGAAATGAATACGGAACTGTCCTTGTTTTTTACTACACAAGGATTTTGATTAAAGGATAATTCAAAGCCAGAATCACATAATTGACCTACACTAATTAAATTATGCTTTAAACTTTCAACTAGCAAAACATTATCAATAGATGCAAATGAATCTTTACCAACTTTGCCGATTCCAACTATTTTGCCTTGCTGGTTGTCTCTAAAAGTTACTGATCCTCCTTGCTTATTTTGGAGGTCTAGGAATATAGACCTTCTTCCTGTCATATGTCGTGAGCATCCACTATCTAAGTAACATTGGTGCTGGTTGCTTTTTCCAAGAAAGGATATCTGCAGTATATATTATGTCCTTTTTAGGTATCCAGATTTTCTTGGGTCCTTTGGGGTTAGTCTTACAATTATTCATTAAATAATAATAAGAAGATTGTTTCTTTTTCGTTCTGTAAGGAACAAAACTCTTATTGTGATGAACATTGCTATTAGTAAACCCTAAACCACTCTTATCATCAGGGTGTCTATAACTTCCAATCATATCGTTCATCTTTTTCGTACTTTTAGTAAAGGTTAATAAATCTGCTGAAAGAGTATTAATCCTTTGTTTCAATTGACTAATTACCTCAGATCTATCTACAGTTACTTTCTTTGTTATATTGTCTACTTATTTCTTAATGTAAACATTTTCTTTTCCTAAAACTTTCGTTTTCTGCAAGTTTTCAACAAATTTTCTTTTTAAAGCTTTATATTGCTTTAATTTAGCATCTGAATCTTCTAATAATTCTAAATATGCCTCTTGAAGTTCATTAAAATTAGAAGTTACCTCATCGTCGTATTCTTTTTCAACTACTAAACATATACTTGTTTTCTTTACTTTTCTTCTGTTTTCTTCTGAGCAATGGACATTCAGACTTATAGTGTCCCGATTTGTTGCACTCATAGCAAATGATAGAAGTTTTTTCATTCTTGACTTCATCTTTGTTATTTTTCTTAAAAGAAAAATATTTATTTCCCTTTGCTTTCTTTTTGTACATCCTCCTAATCTTTCTTAAAATGAAGGATAGTTCATGATCATCTTCACTTGAATCTTGATTAGATTCAATGGCATCATCATTTTTTATTTCTTCAATATTTAATGCTTTTGAAGATGAACTTTTATTTCTCTGTATCTTTTGATTCTTCTGACTAGCCTTTAATGCTATAGATTTGTCTGCTATAGGTTTATCTTCTGCATCAAGCTCTACTTCATGTATCTTTAAAGAACCAAGCAATCCATTTAGTTTCAATCTGCTTAAGTCCTTGGCTTCTTATATTGCTGTAACTTTAGGTCTCCATCTTTTAGGTAGAATTTTGAGAAATTTGCTAACATGGTCTTGATTATCGTAGATTCTTCCAAGAGCTTTAAGTCCATTAATGATAGTTTGAAATCGTCCAAACATCTGATCAATAGACTCATCCTCTTTCATCTTAAACAGCTCATACTGACGTACAAGAATATTGATATTGGACTCTTTCACCTGATTTGTACCTTTATGTGTAATAGATAAAGTGTCCCACATTTCCTTTGCAGTTTCGCATCTATTCACTTCGTCATATTCACTTCTACTTAGAGCACATCTCATAAAGAACTTGGCTTTTAAATTTAATTGAAATCGAGATTTTTGATCGGTCGACCATCTGATACAAGGAATGATATTACCTTCATTGTCTATTGGTGTGTATGGTCCATTCTCAGTAATATCCCAAAGATCAACATGTGTGAATTCTATAAAGAGTCGCATCCTATCCTTCCAATAATGATAATCCTCACCATTGAATGCAGGAGGTCTTGTGACCGAGGCACCTTCAGCTATAAAAACATGTGATTCAGCTATAGATCTTTGTCCTCACTTTGTAAAGTTGGTTCTTAGAAATTAGAGTGATGCCTTAACCCTTGACTACTCAATATCTTACTAATCACCTAGATATGGGGAAGGAGAATGGGGGTCAGCTAAAAGCTCGTGGATAACAATTTTATAATTGGTAACAAGCAAAACCATTTAAAATGACATTTTTCAATGCAGAAAAGTCACGTTTATGCAAAATGTTTATGCAGCATTATTATTAACTTATCATGAACATATAGCATATCAAAACGGTTTGGGTAGATCCATAAATATGACGCACTACACATTTCCACATAATGGTCCTGTGTAGCTGTAAACTTGAGGGAATCAATGTAGGAGCTTCGTGCCACTAACAGGCAGGTAGGAGAAACCTATAACTTGGTCAATGTGCACGTGAAATTTTTAAGGGATTACCACATAACACATATTTCATAAACTGAAAATGGTTTGCCCCAAATGGCACATTTTTGTAAAAACTTGTGTTTCATAAGCATAAAATATTTCATATGCATTTCCAAAACTTGATTTCTTAAACTTGCTATTCTTTAAAAATTCATTTCCATGATTTAATTCATCAACAATTAACAAAACTTATAAACAAACATGTAGCACAATCTTACAACATTTAAAAAGCAATAAATGCACATGAATAAGGTAGTTAAAAAATCATTTCTTGTCATTTCTTGAAAGAAACTTTAATGGCTCATTACTTAATTATAAAAGTGAAAGCCACCTTGAATTTCCTTGCTTATAACTTGCTCAAATGTGCCTCTCCTCTTACTCCTCTTGTCTTTCTTGATTCCCTTTCCATAGACAAAAATCCCAAGTTCAAAAGGGTTGCGAAATTGAAGATCCACAAAGTACAGTTACTATAAATTGCTCCTAGAGTACCTAAGCCCATGCATTTTCTTAGCTCTTTGAACCAAAACCCTTCCAAAATCCAAATCATTAAAAGTGCTCTTACCTTAAATCTTCACCAAATGAAGAAATGATTGGTTCAAAAGAAAGCTCTTGTTTTCCTCTACCTTTTTCCCTTCTTGCACAACCTCAAAATCACTCTTTAAGACTAAGAAAAATCAAAACCTAGCATAACTCTCATCTTTCTCTTCTTTTTCTCTTTTCTCGTGCTTCTCTCTTCTCTCCTTACTTCAATAACATTTTTGGCTTCTTAAATGCAAGCCAACAATTTACTCTTTCCATTTTCCCCCTCCTTCAATGTCTTAAGGTTTCTAAACTTATTTGACTTGCCAAATTTGCCATTACTCACTCTTACTACTTTAATACTTCAATTCTCTTAACTTATGTCAGATTATCTTACCCACATTAACATGCTAACTAATCCCTCAAAACCTCAACATTAATTTAAATCATGCCTAACAATAAAAAAAATCGGAGGCCAACAGTGATGGTTTATTTCATGTGTTTGAGCAGATTAATGACAATGTCTACAAGATTGATCTGCTAGGTGAGTATAATGTTTCAGCTACCTTTAATATTGCTGACCTTTCTCCTTTTGATATGGATTCATATTCGAAGACGAATCTTCTTGAGGAGGGAGGGCTTGGTGTGGGCAGGAGCAAGGATCACCATAGAGATAGCGTGCGTGAAGGGGGCGAGCTTATCATTCCAGTTGGAACTATGTCCAAAGCTAGGACTAAGAGACTCAAGGAGGCTCTCTGTGCACATGTGGGCCAATTTTTGGAGAGGATGGAGTGCACCAAACCTATTGGAGGAGAGCTATTTGAATCACAACCCAAATTGATTTGTTTATCTCAAATCCTTAGATTGAACTCACTTGGGACTTGAAGACCGTTGTATTGGGCTGCGCATCATCACTTAAGCACAAGAGGAGAGGCGCGCCTTGTAACATCCCATCACCGATGGGAAGGGTAAAATAGTAATTTGGGACGGGTTATGAGTGTGTATACTTATCTCGGCATGATCATGCATAATAAAGCCTCTATATATATATGAATGGCAATTTTTGCACATGCACATGATTGTACATACATTCATGACATTTCCCGACATATGTGTTTATTGTGAAAATTATGTTATTTGTGCTTGAAAAATTGAATTGGAGTGATTTATGTGTGTTTTCCATTTTTAGGGACTTTTCTGAAATTTTCGGAGAAAATGTCCGGACCGAAAAATTGCCAAGTGACGGACTGATTGGATTTTCGATACCGAAAATGACTGTCCAATGGCACTGAAAAATTAGATACATGACTTTAGGAATTTTTGATATGAGCCATTGGAACTTGGAGAGAAATTGGACTAGAAATTTGAATATTGGAAAGGAAACCAAAGAAGGCTTAGAAACAAGACAAGTGGCAAGTGACACTTGTCACTTGCCGACTTAGTCTTAATCTTAATTGTTTTATAAATAACCTAAGTTTGGAGAGCCATACACGACACTTCTAAGTTGGAAAGTGAGAAAGGTGTCTTTGTGAGATTTTCTTCTTCTCCTCCGTGGGTTCTCCTTCCTCTTCTTCGTTGGTCTTCTTCACTTGTCATTTTGTTCACAAAAACTCTTCTAGCTTAATTGCTTGCCCTTCACTTGTACACAAATTCAAGCTTAAGCCTTCTACCCCCCTTAAAATGATGATTGTCGTGGGTGTGAGGGGTGTGA
>JAOTAZ010094661.1:0-11172 GCA_025629785.1 Erythroxylum oxycarpum | reverse complement strand
TTTACATATTTGCATATTACCGATTTGTTGAGGCATTTTTTTAATTTTGCCTATGACATATAAAACTTTAGGAATGACCCTAGTTATAAAGTTGGTTGAACAATGATTTTGTCCGTGGAGTTTACTGTGTTATTTGCTGAAAAGCTTGTAATGGTTTTAGCAGTGCTGATAACTGAAATGTTTCGTGATATTTTGACAGGGCAGGCTAAAAAGAAAATTTTTGCCAAAGTTTTGTAGCTAATTAATTGGAGTGTAAACTCGGTTACCATGCAGAAGAATAAAGGTGCTGTAATTATTGATTCAAAAATATGATCTTCATATAAAAAGTGTTATTACACAATTAGAACGCATAAAATGCTATTTTTGCAATATATAATAGATAGGAACAATATCTAATAAGTTGATACTCGCAAAACAGAGCATAATAAATGTGATTAGGATTATGTGAGAATCTTCATGTATTATGATAGGTGTTGTCTACGCTAAATTGGACCCTCTGCATCATATTCTTCCTGTTTTTCTTGGACTGTCAATTTTGATTGATTCATCCCATTAATAGGAAACGTGAAAAATCAGATCTTTCTTGATGTAAAAGACATCGATATGTATGAAGTATGAATAGTAACCACGCTCTATAAGAAAACTACTGAATGCTGTCACGTGCGTGATACACGTGATATGAAAATGACTTTATCGCGTGACAAAGGAACAGGCCAGAGCTGGTGGCGGTGAGTGAATATGTATGTGACAATTATCATGTTTTCGCCGACTTTAATCACCAAAACTTTGAATATCAGGACGAAACCCATGTGCAGAGGCGTCCACGTACCCTATACTCATTGTGGCCCCACCCAACATTTCTCCAGTATGCTCCTTCTCTAAGTCATGTAAATGGAGATGACTGGCAGGTATAGTTCGTTCTACTGAAGACATTAATTGGATCTTAACGTAGCGTTAGTTAACGTCTTTAGCAGATAGGGATGGGACGAGACAAGATAGAAAAAAATAGAACAAAACAAGAATTAGAGACAGTAAGATGTTTGGTTGCGGTGGATAGAATAAAGATTTTTATTTTCGTCCTGAGTACAAAAATCTGAGTACAAAAATGTGTTTGATTGCTATAGACAGAACAGAAAATAGTATTAATAACGAAAATGCTCCTGTAATATAATAAAAATAATAAATATAATTCTTTGATTATTTGATTATTGTTGCAATATTTTGTTTTCAATTCTAAATTATGTTATTATTATTATTATTATTATTATTGCAATGTTTTGAACTTTTGGTCAGTTAAAATTGTACTAACAGCGACTATAATTTACCATCCTAATGATCATGGGTTGGTGTAGCTGCTCCACCATTTTTAACCATTCATCCCTCAATAACATACACCACTAATCTACCTGACACGTGTATTTTTCCTACCCACGTTCCAAAATTACCAGCAAATACTTGATAAAGCGAGCTTGTCTTTCTGCATGCTTTCTTATATTACAAACCCACTTTAGTCTAATTCAACCTAGCTGCTTTTGCATCTACTGATCTACAAAATCCAAAAAATGATAAGCTCATATTTTTCTCACCTACTTCACCAGTAAATATACCATTTAGCCTGCTAATGAAGCTAAGATTAAGATAGGATTTGCTTCATGTTAAGTTTGTTTTCAGATATTCGAGTTTCCTTAAAAAGGACACGTTCCATGGAAGCTCCATCAATAGTCTGTAACCATTTACATTTTACAACCCCCTTGGTTTTCAGAATTTTTTAACTCGAACTCATCATTACCATAGCTTGTCAAATCAATTCTGAAATTATTAGTCAGTCGGGTGTGGGGGCATTTGAGTAATTTGACAAGTTCATTAATAAACAATCGCAAGCTGACAGGAGCAGGTTTACCAGGCTCAGCCTTTGGCGGGATGTCTCTATTATTAATTATACAAATCCGTAAGCTGTAAGCTCATATTTCAACTTCAATCCAAATCAACGCCATCGTCCCACCTTACAAGCTAATTACTAATCAAACCCAGCTAAGCTAATTCATAATCACACGACCAAACACAACTCCTTCCCAGATTCACACACACTGTCCGAAACCCAAAACAGGGACCGCAAAAACTTGGTTTTAAAGATTCCCTGCTCTCGCTTCCACTTTAAGCACCTGTAGATCCGGCCCTGGTTGGTACTTCATCTTTTACTTGACTCCGCCATTATTCTTTTCTCTGCTAAAGTATTCTGTGATTTTTATTTGCGCTTTTAAGTCCACGATCTAAGTTTATAGCTTTTGGCTTATACAGTGAGACATCGCAGCTCACTGAGCTGCATTTTCTGTTCTGTGCGTTTCTGTTGGCGTTTTTCTCTATTTTTCTAAAGTTTTCCTATTGGGGGGTATTTGGACTCTTCTTCTGCTTTTCTCTGTAAGTTGTTTGGCATTTTCTTGTATACTAAACAACTGGGTTCTTATTACTTTTCTTATTTGAACTACCGTGTTATTTCACTTTTTTTAAAAGTGTGCATTTTTCTTGCCACATCAGTTGGGCATTATGTTCGTTTTGGATCCTTTGCTCTCTGCTCCTTTGGTGTCAGTCTTACTGAACACCTCAAGGCTTTACACTCAAGTGGATGCATTTGCTTTAGTTTTTGCTTGTCTTTTGAACTTGTCCAGTTCCAAAGCTTTCTGCTTCTCGTAGATCGTTCTTGGTATTACTTTTTATCCGGAATTTGAAAATCTTTTCTTGAGTATGGTGGTTTTGGAAATTTCTGCCCAACTAGCCGTTAGGAGCTTCAATTTCCTCTTTAGATTTTGAGCTCGTTACTGCATTTCGCTTATTTTTGTTTTAGAGTTATTAGATCTTGTGCTATTTATCCGCTATTTTTGATACTAGTCAAACCGGACTCAACAGTTTGACTTGAGAGTGATTGATTTTAACTTGGTCAAGGAGCTAATTTATATGCATTTGCATCTTGGGTTTTCCTAACATCTTATTTAAGTCTTTTGCGACTGCAGGATCTTGGTGCTGTTGCCTAGAAAGATCTTATTCAATTTTCCTTTTCATAAAAAAATCAGTTTATACAGTACAATTTGGTTCACGCACACATATGCACGTTTTGTTTAATGGTCGTTTGTTGCATATAGCTCACTGAAAATTTTAGATACCTTCTGGGGCCATATTGATGAGCTTGCTTTTTCTTCTGTTTGTTCATTTCTGATTGAACTCTAGAGGGCCATTTTTCATGTCCAATCTTAGGAAATGTTCACTATCTTTAAACTTATTGCCTGCTCTGTACTCCTTGTGTATTTATTATACCTAAAATGCTTTGCAGCCAATCATAGATTGATTATGCAGTAATGTCAAGGATCACCAAGTGGAAGCTTGAGAAAACAAAAGTGAAGGTGGTCTTCAGATTGCAATTTCATGCTACACATGTAAGTTTGTGTTTTACCTGCTTGGGGTTGTCACTTTCATAAATTATATACGTGTCTACGTATCTACTATATCAGATTCATCAATTAAGAATTCTTCTTTTTCCTGAGCTATAGGTCAATATTTTTTTCAGACAGACTCTTTCATTCACATCTACAAAAAATGATCTTAATGTCCCTAAACCACTTTAAAGAACGTATTCAGCAACTCACCCATAAAGAAAAGCCATAACCCTTAAAACCATTGATGTAGGAGATAAGTTTTACTGTATAAATCCTTTTAACTGTAATGTACTCAACTTTGAATATGCCAACAGTATGGTAAGCATGTTGCAAGGAAATAGACTGTCATACTGAGGCAGGAATTACATTCTGATAGTACAATAAACCATTATGAATCTTTGTTCCTTAAGGAGTTGCTTTTCTTTATTACGTATGTTAGCAAGTTTCTTACAAATTAGACATGGAAATAATTTTTGTTTGGACCAATGACAATAATAATACTAAGCCTAGGATATGGAGAGTATATTCACGTAGGAAGAAAGAGGGGGCTGCAAGGAATGATATCAGAGTTAGTTAGAATGGGGAGGGCTGATGTGCTGATGTGGCACAGAGGGAATAACTGAATGTACTAGGGACAGCTAGGGAGAAATAGGGAGGGGGCAAGAGAGAGAGTGTATTTTGGAAGTAAGAAGTTTAGTGTGACAGAGGAAGGAGATATTCTTCCCCTGAGGAGCAACTCTTACTATGGTGTATTGAGTGATCTTCGGATTCAGTGTAATAGCCGATAGATCATTGATTTTCTATCCTTAATAAACATATCTCTAGTCTATTAAGCTATAGTTTCTATTAATTGGTCCAACCTGCCAGATTTCCCAACCCCGGGAGAGAGGATCAGTTTCGGTGGAGGTTTAAGAAGTTGTTGTAACTCACCTGGATGCCACCTAAGATGTCCGATAGAGTGGATGTGCTGGAATCCCGTATGGCGCATTTGAAGGCTTGGGTGGAAGAAATCCAGTCGTCCATGCAGATGGAGATGGGGGAAATGCAGGGAAACTTGTTATTGGAGATGAGTAAGATGATGGGTAAGTGACCAGAGGAAGGACAAGGTATTGGCGATGCCTTCGGAAGGGGCCCTCATGCAACAGGAGAACGGAATGCACATCACGGACAGTTCAACCCGATGGCATATTCCGATGACACCATCGATGAATATCGAATGTCTGTCCTCAAAGTGGAATTACCTATGTTTGGTGGTTCTAATCCCCTAGGGTGGATCACATGGGCTGAGATGTATTTTGAAGTGCACAACATGTCGGAGCAAATCAAAATAAAGCTAATTTTATTAAGTATGGAAGGTTCCACCATACACTGGTTTAATCTTCTCCAGGAAACAGAGGTGGACTTGGACTTGAAGAAGTTCAAGCAAGCTCTCATAGATCGCTATGGAGGGAGAAGGTTCGAAAATCCGTTTGAGGAGCTGTCGGATCTGAAGCAGACGAATTCGGTGGACGAGTACATTGAGACGTTTGAGTTTATCTCATCACAGGTTGGGCGGCCCCCGGAGGAGCAGTTTATGGGGTATTTTATGAGTGGGTTGCGGCCAAATATTTGAAGGAGGGTGAGAACTTTCGAATCGGTCAACAGATACCAGCTGATGAAGATCGCTAAGGCAGTAGAGGCGGAGGTGAATGGCAAGTTGGGGGGCGTGGATGTGATAGGGTCGCGAGCACTCATCGAATATCAGCCGCAAGGAAACAATATGAGGGGCAACTATCGAGTTAACCCAAACCATCAGCTGGATGGCCCAAACCCGATGGATCATGGGCGAACTTGGAGTGGGTCTGGAGCAGCGAGACCCGGGGACTATTCGGGATTGGCATCAGAACCCCATGCACCGCCCAGAATGGTCGCGCCTCTGCCGGCGACACTCGCCAGGCGATCGGAGGGGGATCTAAGGGGACAACCGGAAAAAAATCGAGGGGTGAGGCATCTATCTTACCAGGAGCTTATGGACCACAAGATTAAAGGTTTGTGTTTCAGGTGCGAAGAGAAGTTTAATCCTCTCCACCAGTGTGCCGAAAGACAGTTGAGGTTGCTAATCTTGACTGATGACGAAACCTTGGATGAGAATGGGGAAATAGTGGCGCTAGAAGCTGACGACGAGGGGGAGGCTGATATAGCTTTGGATTGAATGAAGCTTGTATGCCGGAGAGTAAAACTATGTGCTTGGCGGGGCAACTACAGGGGGTACCGATTGTTATTTTAGTGGACAGTGGAGCCAGCCACACTTCATCTCTCCGGAATTGGTGACTGGTTTGGGACTGACCATGGAAAAAGGCAGGGCTACGGGCATCAGACTCGGTGTTGGCCACTGTGTGACCACTCAAGGGCAATGCTTGGGAATTCCTATTCAGGTAGGGAACTTGGAGTGGAAGATTGATGCATATGCCTTGGATTTAAGGGGAATGGATGTAATCTTAAGGGTTGCTTGGCTACAAACTCTAGGGAAAATGGTGGTGGACTGGAGAGAGATGACAATGCAGTTCAAACAGGGGGAGCAAAGTGTCCATCTACAAGGGAATGTGGGGCTTCAATCGTCATCAAGAAGAGCTAAGGGGTATGCTGAAGGTTCTGTGAGTTTGCATGGCCTATTGGCTACTTTAAAGGGTGAGTCCTTTTAGGTGGAGGGAGTACCTATATTGGAAGACCAGCAAGTGCAACTTTTTCACCGTGAGAACAGTGAGCTAAATCTGGTATTGGATAAATTTCCAGGGGTCTTTATGGAGATCCAAGGGCTGCCTCCGGAGAGAAACCACTCACACTCGATTGTGTTGCAGCCGGGACAAGGGTCGATTAGTGTAAGGCCCTATAAGTATCCTCATCATCACAAGGATGAGATCGAGCGGCAAGTGCAACAGATGTTGTAAATGGGTATTATCCGTCCTAGCTCAAGTGCCTACTCAAGCCCGGTGATTTTGGTTAAGAAGAAAGATGCTTTTTGGAGAATGTGTGTTGACTATAGAGCCCTCAATCGGGTTACCGTTCTGGATAAGTACCTTACTCCGGTGGTGGATGAGTTGTTAGATGAGTTGAATGAGGCAGGATACTTTTCGAAGTTGGACCTTAAGTCCGGATATCATTAAATTCGGCAAGGAGGAGGATATTCACAAGACTGCTTTTCGCACTCATAACAGGCATTACGAGTTTCTCGTGATGCCATTTGGGCTTATTAACGCGCCAGCCACATTTCAATCAGTCATCAATGATATCTTCAGGCCTTTCCTTAGAAGATTTGTGTTGGTATTTTTCGACGACATTCTCATTTATAGTGCTGATTGGGTTACTCATCTTTTGCATTTGGAGAATGTTTTACAGGTTTTACAAGCCAACCACTTCGTGGTTAATAAGTAGAAGTGTAGTTTTGGAAGAAGAACAGTAGCTTATCTGGGTCATGTAATTTCGGCGCATGGAGTAGCGGTTGATCCTGTGTGGTGAATTGGCCGGTGCCACATAATGTGAAGGGAGTGAGAGGTTTTCTTGAGTTAACGGGATATTACTGCAAGTTCATTATGAACTATGAAAAAATAGCCAAGCCCTTTACGGAATTGACAAAGAAAGAAGGTTTCTTGTGGAACGTAGCAGCATTAGAGTACTTTAACACCCTCAAGAGGGCCCTTACTTCATCTCCGGTATTAGCTCTTTCGGATTTTTCTCAGACTTTTGAGGTGAAATGCGATGCTTCGGGCAAGGGGGTTGGTGCGGTGTTGATGCAAAACAAGAGGTCGATTGCCTACTTCAGCAAGGCTTTATCTGAGGGTAATCTGTCCAAGTCTGATTATGAGAAGGAACTGATGGCTTTAGTTTTGGCAGTACATCATTGGCATCATTATTTGTTGGGACGGCCTTTTGTTGTTTATTCAGATCAAAAGTATCTTGTACAACTGGTTTATTAGCTAGCAGGTGCACATGGTGGTAAGTAGTTCCCTTTTTGTCATTAGTCTCCACCTGCCTAATATCAACATCATCTCAAGTTCCTTGCCAATTTCCTTTATTAAACAAAGTCTATTGAAACTCTACCTTAGATGTCATAATTGGTTGTGAAGTCACAATTCTCCGATTCTCCACAAGCTCAGACTCTGCAATTGCGGCAGTGACTTGTTCAAGAGTATGAGTATCCCTCTCATTCGCCATAAGCTCATCATGCCAGCCTGTTGTAAATGTCCTACCAATCGGTCTTCATTTTTTAATAGTATTTTTGTTAGGCTTCCACGGATATATAATGGAAATCTCAACCTGTTTTAACTCACCCGATTCACCCAATCTCATTATAGAAAGTTTATCAGGAAGTGTGGTAGACTTCTGAACTTCAATGCATATCTTCGCATAACAAATTCTCTACATTGTTACTGTCTGTGAATCCATACAAACGGACTTAGTATATAATACCATAATTTTAATAAAAATTTATTGATTGTAATTTTGATTAATACTTATGCAGTAGAGAACTATATATAGGATTTTATAGTTCACTTAGGGAACAAATCTTGTTTTCAGTTTAGTTACGCAATTGTAATTATGCCAAGTATAGTTCTTATAAGTTTCAAAAAAAAAAGTATAGTTCTTATAATAATTTGTTAGTTACGCAATTGTAATTATGCTAAGTATAGTTCTTATAATAATTTGTTTGTTACGCAATTGTAATTATGCTAAGTATAGTTCTTGTAATAATTTGTAAACTCCATAATTTACAATTTAAAACCTCAGAACAAATTATTCATTTGATTCGGAACCTAAACAATGTCCAAAATCAAACTAGATTTTAATGTTACGTTTGATGATTAATTGGCACGTCCTCCCACCTACCTTAGCATATATACTATCGTCTTGAAAAGGATACTTCCAATGCCCATATAAATTGATCAGAACATTGTATAGGAACCAGGTAAAAGGGACACTCTTGGTGACAACCTTAATCAGTTTCATATGATACATGGGAGAGTAATTAGTTAAGGAAGATTTATTGTTTAGTAACTTATATATAACAATTCTCTTTCTATAAAATACTTTGACACACTTTAACCATATTGATAATGCATCAATCGACCACTGAGTAAAGACTATTTATGCATTATCATGCTTCCAAGGTTTAATTACCTTCTAGCATCTGAGCTTAGGAACCTTGCACTTTTTAAAATGTTCAGCAGCCTTATCAAAAATCTTCTTCTTCACTGACACTCTTTCCGTTGGAAATAAACTTCCATCCTTTTCTTTGAACACCAATAGTTGTTCTCTTGGGGCATTACTGAATGACTGCTCCTCCTCATTCATCTCCATCTTGCCGCTTCTCCTTGACTCTCTTTTCTTCCCCACTCTGCATATTTATATAAGTGTAAACGCGTTGTGCTCAGTAGGAAAGCGAATTTTGGGTGACGAACTCTTAGTGACGTCAATGCGAAAACACGGAGTTTACATCATTTTTGTCATACGAGAAGTATGAAGAGCAGCAGTTACTCTACGTGCTTTATTTTGTCCTTGATTAATGTCCTAATCTTCAATGGTCTTTTCCAAGTCCAGATCACTGAATTACCAGGGGTAATTTGGCAGAAGCATTTGCTATTCAAATGTTCAGTATGCACGCATTTAATCGACAAAGATTGCTTAATTGCACGCATTTACGGTCAGATTTATCACCACTTTAGCATTTATCTTTGTATTCAACCCCTCATATCAATCCTTTTCCTTCCTCTCGTTTCATTGCACATCTTATATGAAATATTACCCACACACACATATATATTATATAAATTCAAATTAAATTAAATATCTAAATATTAATTCTATATAATAAATAAAAGCCAACTTTTAAGTTGATCAATATTTCTATTTTGGAAAAGATCTCTCAATTATTATACTCTTTCTTCTATACATTCATCTCCTCCTCACAATCCACACCGTAGAAAATAATTAATAGTTAGGATTCATTGAAAAAATAAAGAATTTTCTCGATTGATATTAGCTCCATCTGATTTACCTTTATTCTCATTCCAAAAGAAGCCTTTTAATTTTATATAATAGATAGAAGCCAACTTTCAAGTCAACTGCTCTTTTTTTTTACACATTCCTCTCCACCTCACAGTCCACATAGTGGAGAATCACTAATAGTTAGGATTCTAGAGAATTTTCCCAATTGTCTTCCGAGTTACCTTTATTCTCATTCCAAAAGAAGTTTTTCAATGATCTTTTGATCAATCTTATGGTGCAAAATGGAGTAAGAAGATGACTAGCCCATAATACTTTTGGTGAATTAATGACTGGTTGGATGAGAGTTTATGTACATGCATACGAGAGACTCTTTGTTGCCCAAGTATCGATTTTCTCAAGAACATATTGAATAAGTGACATACAATCCATATAAGTCTCTTGGTAATTAAGAAAAGTCCCAAGTATTTTAAAGGTTAGGTGCCAAGTGGAAATTCAAAAATTATGTGCAGTTCTTGAGAAAGATGAGGATTTCCTGTTGTCTCTGACTCTGTTCAAAGCAAAAGCAAATCCCGAAACAGATTCAAAATTGGAAAGACATAAGAGAAAATATTGAGTGAAATCATCCCCAAATTATAAACTTGTTATTTTGAGTGTGGAGCAATTCCAGTGATG
Source organism: Erythroxylum oxycarpum (assembly GCA_025629785.1). Classification (NCBI taxonomy): domain Eukaryota; kingdom Viridiplantae; phylum Streptophyta; class Magnoliopsida; order Malpighiales; family Erythroxylaceae; genus Erythroxylum; species Erythroxylum oxycarpum. The sequence continues at coordinate 1,090 of JAOTAZ010094661.1, read as the reverse complement.
GCACATAATTCAATATAGTAAATGGAGATCTTTGGCGCCTCGAAAAGATCTCCATTCACTATAATCGAGTAAGAAGTAGCCGTGATGCATACGGCCATAAATTAGGTGATGAATTTTTCTGAGAAACAAGAATACATTTAACACCTTGGATAAAAAGGACAATATAAATTTCTTAAAAATAAATTTCAAAAAACATCTTTTGGCTACAACATTTTATGATTATTTGTTACTATTTTTTTCTTCCATATATGAAGGTATTACGTGAGTTTCTAATGTTAAAGCTGAGAGTTTGTTAACAACTTAGTAATGATTTTATAGAAAAAGTTACAACACGATATTAGACTATAAGCATTGAAAGTAGAGGGATTGAAACATTTGGGGATTAAGGAGCTAATAGTGTTATTAAAAGCTTTCAAGATCTTGCTACTAGTAAAGAAGTCTAGAATAACATTTAAGATATCAGAACCAATACATGCCATAATTTCTATTAAAAAAATTCCATTCAATTCATTTGGACCTGAAGCTTTGTCCTGATTAAGGTTAAAGATAACATTTCTTACATCTTTAACCGTAACTGGAGATAAAATCATAATCCTAAGTTCATTTCCCACTTGAGGATAATTGTATAAAATCTAGATTACCAGTTTAAGTAGCTTTCCTAGCACCTAGCAAGACTTTGAAGTGATTGTGAGAAAATAACTTAGTAATTTCAAGTTAGAGATAATGAAACCTAATGTATCTTCGATAATAATAATAAAATCGATGTCTTTCCATGTCATCATCATTTTAGGGAAATAATTGGTATTAACATCCCTCTCCTTGATTTAAAAGATTATGACTTTTTCATTGTGAGAGAGAAATGATAGTGGATTATAGATACATAGGTATAAAAACTGGACTTTTCCTGTGCTTAGAGAGTTGGATTGTCTAGATCCTTATCTAGATCTTGTTGGCAACTTGTAAAGTATCCTTTATGGTCAAAACCTAAGTCTTTGTATTTCCATATCCTAACTTTTTTCTAGGATTTCATATTGCTTTTGATTGGTCTAGGTTTTGTGTAGCATTTGAATTGAGTAGGCCCGTTAATTTG
>JAOTAZ010094607.1:0-11177 GCA_025629785.1 Erythroxylum oxycarpum | reverse complement strand
AAAATGATGAAATTGTATTATTATAATATTTTAAATACTTTATTTATTCTTAATTTATATTTGAATGATGATGATTATATTTTTTACATTAATTGTGGATATTATTTATATGTAAAATATTAAAAAATTACTGTTATTTCATATTAATTGTCATTATTATTTATTATTAAGATTTTTGAAAGCATGGTTGATGTAAACAGTAACTAGTAAAGTGTACAGTACAATTGTATAATATACCAATATGAACTATTTTGCAATTTTTAAAAATTTTAGGGATTATTTCATAAATTTTAAAAAAATCAAAACGGTACCCGGTACTAGTATAATTCCGTTTTGGAGCTCAATCTGGTACCGAGCCCAATACGGTATTCATAACTTTGCCTATAGGGTGCCAATTGTCATAACAAAAGAAGTAGACTTCCTATTCCCAACTTTGCTAACAGTTAGGTCTCGTATCCACTTTCTTATGTTCAATATCTATCTAAGGTTCCAAGACATGTTCTGTTTAATTCCTAAATTACAAATACTATTTTCTTTTAAATAAACACAATGTACGCACCTTACCCAGAGTTCTTTTTGTTTGCATATCCACTAGAGCTACTTAGGTAGGATGATCTTATTTATTAATCTAGCTAAGCTTACCCCCAACCCTCCTTGAAGCTTAAGCTAGTATATCAAATCCTAACTTAATTTAGATTTCCTGTTGCTAAGGCTTGATTCATTCCATATCAAGTCCCTCAACTTCTTTTCAATTCCCTCCAAAATGTTCTTAAGGAGTGCAATGTGACTTATCAAGTAATTTGTAAGGTAATTCAATATAGATTAAACCAGTTGTAGTCTTCCCCCATAGTTTTTAAGAATTGTTACACTAGTGAATGATCCTCCTATGGATGTTGTCTAACAATGGCTTGCAATCTGAAGCATTGATCCTCTTATCTGAAATTAAATCTCCTAAGTACTTAAATGGCAGGGAGCCTTGCTTTATGCCCATCTTAATGCCTTTTGTTGCTACTTCACTTCTAGCACTAGTTGAAAAGTAGAAACTGTATTTATTGCGGTTGCTTCTAAGCCCTGAAACTTCCTTGAAATCTTCAACTACTTGGAAAATGGTATTTATGAATTATTGGTCTGCCATGTAAAAAAAAAGAATAATCATCTACAAAATTAAGATGTGTTAGTTTAATATTCTTACAACTTTAGTGGTAGTATGTTGGACCTAGCTTCAGGTGCCCAACATTCAGAGTCATAAAAAGTGATCTTCATTACCCTATATTTCTAGAGTCTAACTCTTGCTCTGATACCAAACAATGTTAGGCATCCCGCCCTCATAAGACACATGCCCAATGTCCTAAATGACATCTGAACACGCGACCCACAAGAGTGGCATGCTCACACCAGTCAGTCACCAAAAATCACAAACTGACTTCTTTAGAACAATTGTAGCTCTATGTCTCTAGTTTATTTGGAAATAAGAATCATCTCATTAGGAGCGCTACAGATGAAGATACCATCAAAATACAAATAATGTTTAGTACATGTCCAATTTATACGCTTCCAATCAATTTCTCTCACGTTAATTCCATTAATCTTTTTCAAATCAACACCAAAGGCTACTTAATTTTATGAAGAGATAGCAAAATGTGTTAGGAATCTTTTGGTTCAAAAACAAAGTCATTTGGAGGTTGGATGACAAAGTTATGGCCAAAACAATCAAAGATGTTTAGTTTTGGAAAACCCTTCGGGAACAATCGCTCCTTTCTTTGTCGCAAGCGCGACCCAAGCTGTCCTATATAATACATCCTCTGAGATATTACTAACTTGTAATTATTATATCTCTCAACTCTGATATCCAATAATTTCATACTTTATACCATTGCAAAGCTAAGAAGATAAGCTACAACTTTTAAGAAGATAACTTTGTCTAATTGAGCCTAGATTATTTTAGTTTTTCCCTTAAAGTAAGATCACATATTTTTCTCCTATAAAAACTAGAAAATGCAATGTACAACATGGAAAGTCATTAGCTTCATTACTTATAACTAATTCTCATCCTTCACAAGGTCCTATCTTTCTTTTCCATAACACATCTCACTAATATATATAATAACAATTCGTATTCAAAATCTATCATCTCGAATCGATAACTTCCTCAAGTATACCTAATTTCAACTCAACCTCATCTATTTACAAATTCATATTCCATTAACCTCAAAAAGGAAAGTTTTACAAAGCTTTAATGGCATTTCAAACCACATTACATCATTGGTATCAAAATCCAAAATACAAAAGATACAAAACCCAAAAATTCTCGACATGTGTCTAGAGCCTTGCTTTACAAGAATTTGCTTAAAACACAAAACATGCAAAATTCAGAGTGATGCCTTGACTCTCTCGCTCACTCAGTCTCTGGCTCATCACCTGGAGACGGGGAGGAATGGGTGTGAGCTTGAAAGCTCGTGGATAACAAGTTTATAACATAGAATAAGAAAAATCATTGAAAATGCTCAATGTCATAAAAATCATATTGAGTTCATAAAACGCATAGTTCTTAAATTCTCAACCAAATTCGCAATTCTAGCTCAAAACTCATAGTTAAAATATCATCACTTAAGCATAGCATGTACATTTAACCATCAAGGCATAACACTAAATTGTGCACAATACTTGACAATTCAAAGATTCAATGCACAAACAAATGGTTCCAGATCATGAATAGAATGAGTCCTCCTTTTGGAGCTCATATGCCAAAAGCGGGCAGCTAGGAGAAGGCTCTTGTCAACTTTTATGTGATGAACGAAATGGTTCCTTTCTTGCCCATACAAAAGCACATATTCATGCTCAATTCATTTCATCAAATGCTCATACTTTCATGCTATTTCCTCTTTTAATTTAATTCAAAATGCCATGACATTTTTCAAGGCATAACATAAAATGTTTCAATGTATCTCCATTTCTTAAATTCATTAACAGAAATTCATATACTAAACATATAACAATTTCTCAAATCATTTAATGTAATAAATTCAACATTTATGAAGCAATTGAAATCATTTTATTTTTTTGATTTGGAAAAATATTAATAGCTCATTACTCAATTATAAACATGAAACCCATCTTGAATTCCTTGCTTAAAGACTTGCTCAAAAATGTCTCTCCTCTTGCTCCTCTTGCCTCTCTTGATTCCCTTAACACTAATAAAATTCCCAATTCAATAGGGATTCCAATTTAAGGACCTAAAGAAACATATGCATAAAATTGATCCTAAAAAGCTTAAGCTCGTGCATTTCCTAAGCTTCATGAACTAAAATCCTCCCAAAAATCCAAAAGATTCAAAATGTACTTACCTTGATTCTTCTCCAAATAAAGAGTTTCTTGGCTTTAATGAAAGCTCTTCTCTTCCTCTACCTTTTTCTCTTCTTGAACAATCTCAAAATCTCTCTTGAAGACTAAGAAAAATTGAAACCTAGCTTATTTTCTCTTCTTTTCTCTCTTCTCCACGACACTCTCTTCTTTCTCTCTTCTATTTTTCATTCTTCTCCCTCAATTCAGGTTTTTCCTTCTCTTAAATGCAATACCACATTTTCATCTTCCAATTCTACCCTTAATGAATGTGCAAAGTCCATTTTGCCCTTCCATTTATGCCTTATGTTTTTTATGCTTAAGTAAACCACTAAAATGCCCTTGAACATTCTTACCACTTTTAATTCAACTAAACCATATAATAAAATCCTACTAACATTAACATAATAATCAACTTTAAAATTTTAATATATCAAAACCTCAAAAATTATTTGAAATCATGCTTATTCATCAAGAAAAACTTTTCATGGGCTAACATTTCTCCCCCTCTTAAAAGAATTTCGTCCTCGAAATTCTTATCTGACTAATCAACAAGGCAGGGGTATTGTTAACTCCATCAGATATAACCCAAATCTCCTTGTGCCCATGATTTGTTTCTTGTAATTCTTTAAGTATCTAATTCCCCAATGAGGTAGTATTATCTTAAGTTATTTTAGGTTTCCCAATTGACTTCTTCTCTTGAATGATTTTCTCAATTCATTCGATTTCCTCTGATTTCACATTGGACTTATCTAATGTCTATCCATTTATACTAGTTTCTCCATATACTTCAATTTATTTGCAATCATAACTTCCTGTGTTGGTAACACATTCATGAGATATAATTTGTATCTCCCAGACATTTTTACACAGAATATAACGTGGACCTAAGTTCTCCTCACATTAGCGATAGTGTCACCTCAAATTCAAAAATCCACTCACATAGTTGGATACTTTACATCAAACATAATGCATACACTCTCAGTAGCATATTTTACATTTTATGCTTGTGTCTCTGTCAAGAATAAGACTCTAATACTCACTTTTGAATCATTACATATTCATTTTTTATTTGTTCTTTTGTTGATCATTCTTAATACCTCAAGAAGATCAATTTCTATTGTTCTTACAAGGTCATAATGTTTTAATTGCCAAAACTAAATGAAGTAGTAAACATAATTGCTGTCGTATATGCTTAGGTGTGCATCATCAAAGTCAACCCATTTTGTCCACAGATTTGTCTCCGACAATTCACCAATTTATATCTTACACAAATGATACTTTGATCTCCATTAGTCCTAGACAATATTTCTCTTTTTATCCTCGCCCACGATTGGGGTATCCCTGTCATGATCGTGACAGAAACCTATTTTTGTCAGGCCACTATCGTGCCCTATACTTTCTTCCTTGCATTAGCACACATTTTAACATTAATTCTACTCTAATTTTCTAGGATTTACCTCTTCTAATGTTACATCATATCTTAATGTTTCAATTACCATATTGAGTGCATTAACTCTTCTCATTTAATTCTTCATCCTTTTCTTAATCTCATTCATACATAAAATCCTATCTCAAATGCATTTGTAACTTTCTTCTTACTATATATTATTGATCTCATGAAAAGTCATTTATGTCTATTTCATTTCCCCTTTACTCTTTCCTCATTTCTGTCTCATTTTCCTATTATCATTTTTTCTCCCATATGTATACCTCAATCAATTCAGAATTATTGATGCATAATCATTATTGAATTCTGGTCTCAATTTCCTTAATATCTTCTTACGGTGGGTCGTAACTTTTGTCGCATTCATCAAACAATCGCCTCGATTCCTAGTCGATCTTCTTAAGATCATAATAATTTCTGTTTTCATTACATTCTACTTGTACACTTTAATCTCATCATTTATACTTATATCCCTATAATCCTCAACAATCCATGACAATACATTCACTTCTATATTACATTCGGGGATATATCACCATAGTGCCATATTGACGTCATATTCAATAATGCATCCCCCAATACAAATACGTTGTATCATTATTTGTCATATCTACTCATATACTATTTCTCATTTCTATTTATCCGCAACTTTCATTTTCTCATATCATGAAAGAGCATCATTTTTCTCACTAATTCTATCAGCTCAAACTCTTAACAATTAGTCATGCGTGTGACTCATACACATGCGAATCAAACTAAGGATCAGTCGCTAATGCATGCTAAGATATGTCAAAAATGCATATAACTTGATACATATTTCCAAAAATGCCCATGTAAGACACTAAACTTAGGCGTTTTGATAACAAACAATGTTGGACCCCGCTTCCTAAGCCCAACATTCGGAGTCGTAAAACGTGATCTTTATTACCTCGTATTTCTGGAGTCCAATTCTTATTTTGATACCAAATAATGTTGGGCACCCCGCTCTCACAAGACACATGCCCAACGTCCTAGGTGACATCTGAACACGCGTCCCACAAGAGTGGCGTGCTCATACTAGTTAGTCACTAAAAATCACAAACTGAATTCTTCAGAACAATTGTAACTCTATATCTCTAGTTTATTTCGAAATAAGAATCATCTCATTAGGAGCTATACAGATGAAGATATCTTCAAAATACCGAAGTATGTTCAGTACATATCCAATTCATACGCTTCCAACCAATTTCCCTCACTTTGATTTAATCAATCTTATTCAAATAAACACAAAAGGCTAAAAACTTATATGAAAAGGTAGAGAAATGTGTTAGGAATCTATTGGTTCAAAAATCAAGTCATTTAGAGGTCGGATGACAAAGTTATGGCCAAAAGAATCAAAAAGTTCAAAGCTGGAAAACCCTTCGGGTGGCGAAACGTTGGTGAAGTTGTGGAAGAAACAAGGTGTGATCGCACCTTTCCATGTTGCGATCACACCCGAGGCTACTCCCAGGGTGCGGTCACACCTTTGCTTGTCATGATCGCACCCTAGGCTGGGTGCGATCGCACCTTTCTTTGTCGCCAGCGCGACCGAAGTTGTCCTGTATAATACATCCTCTATGACATTACTAACTTGTAATGGTCATATCCCTTAACTTCGATATCCAAAATTTTCCTACTTTATATTGTTGGAAAGCTAAGAAGATAAGCTACAACTTTCCAAAAGACAAATGTGTCTAATTCATCGTAGATTAATTCAGTTTTTCCCTTGAATTTAGGAAATACATTTTTCTCCTATGAAAACTTGAAAATGCAATGTACAACATGGAAGGTCATGAGCTTCATTACTTACAACCAATTCTCATCCTTCGTAAGGTCCTATCTTTCTTTTCTATAACACATCTCACTAATATATATAACAACAATTCCTATTCAAATTCTATCATCTCGAATCGATATCTTCCTCAAGTATACCTAATTTCAATCAACCTCATCCATATAATAATTCATATTCTGTTAACCTTAAAAAGGAAAGTTTTATAAAGCGTTAATGGCATTTCAAACCACATTACTTCATCGATATCAAAATCCAAAATACAAAAGATACAAAATCCAAAAATTTTCAACATGCGTCTAAAGCCTTGCTTTAGAAGAATTTGCTTAAAACACAAAACATGCAGAATTCAAAGTGATGCCTTGACTCTCTCGCTCACTCGGTCTCTGGCTCATCAACTGCAGACGGGGAGGAATGGGGGTGAGCTTGAAAGATCGTGGGTAACAAGTTTATAATAAAGAATAAGTAAAATCATAAAAAATGCTCAATTTCATAAAAATTCATATGGATTTCATAAAACGGATAGTTCTTAAATTCTTAACCAAATTCACAATTCTAGCTCAATACTCATAGTTAAAATATCATCACATAAACATAGCATGTACATTTAACCATCAAGGCATAACACTCAATTATGCACCATACTTGATAATTCAAAGATGCAATGCAAAAATAAATGGCTCAAGAGTTTCGTGGAACGAAATAGTGAAACCGAAGTTTACACAATGAACAAAATGAGTCCACCTTTTGCAGCTCATATGCCACAAACTGACAACTAGGAGAAAGCTTGTTTGGCCCCGTTTCTGAAGCCCAACTATTGATCCGGAAACAAAAAACATAAGCGGGTTTCCTTGTAATCTCCTTAACCATCACCGATTTATCTTCTTGCTTTGATACCACATATATTCCTTCTTGATTCTGGAGCGCAACCTCTTGCGAAATCATAAAACGTGATCTTCTTCATCACTCCTTATTTTTGGATTTCCAACACTCTTTGGAATCATGAAACGTGTGCAAATTGCCCTGTAGGGTAAATTCATTTAACCCCCATAAAGCATGAGTGGGTTTTCTTGTTAGGTTACTTCAAAGTACCCCCATTAGCCCTCATCGATTCCGTCCTCATTCTCATAACATCTTAAGCCACAAAGGCGAGCCCACATAATGAAATCACTACAATCATATATGACTTCTTCAAAATGGTAGCTCTTATTCTCTAGTTTAATTAGAAACAAGAATCACCTCATTCGGAGCTCTATAGCTCAAGATATGCTTAAAAACTCAAAGTATGTTTATGGCCTAGTCATGCTCTCCCAACTGACCCCTTATTTCTATCAATAAAAAATTTTCAATTCAACACCAAAAGATTCCAATTTTCATACAGAGGTATAAAAATTTCTTAGGAATCTATAGCTTCAAGAATCGTCTCAATCGAAAGTCGAACGAAGAAGTTATGGCCAAACGAATCCAATATGTTCATGACCTTACTCCTATTGAACATACCTTGGCGCAATTGCCATAACTCTTACTAAAAGTGTTGAATTGATTTCATTTTTAGACGGTTGGAAAGAAGACTTCTAGATATACAAATTTTGTGAAGACTCAAAAATGAAATTCTGTCATTTTGTGGGTCAAAATACACGTGCCGTGTAACCTAACACGGGCTACCCGTGTGACCTTCTAGTGGAGCAGTGAGCCTCTGCGCTGGAAAACACACGGCCTATGTGATTTTACATGAACAGGCCGTGTAACCTTCGGGTGAAACTAAATTTCCACTCTCTAAAACTTCTCCAAAGGATCCTAAACCCATCCTATCATCCCTTTTACTTATAATCTTTCCAAATTCAACTCTTTCTAGTCTGATAACGCTTCATATACTCTAATTGTTCGGGATACATATCCTCTACAACATCCTAACTTGTAATGATAATAACTTTCAACCCCGATATCCAAAAATCATATACTTTATATGGTTGGAAAGATCAAAAGACAAGCTACAACTTTCATGAGACAACTTGATCAAATTCAACCTAAATTAATCCAGTTTTCCCCTGAAAGTCAAAAAATACAATTTACCCTTATGAAAAACTTGGAATTTTTGCACTATACAAATTTGGAATATCATGAGCATAACCATTCAACTACCAATTGGAATTCATCCAACACTCAACCTCAATTCATATGAGTCCTCATATTCAATAACATCTTATCATTCACCATAAATCCTATTTTTGTTTTCCATAACTCACTTATATATATAACAATAGCAATTCATGCTCAAGATTCATCATCTCAAATTAATGACTTCAAACATACCTAATTTCAACTTAACATCATCCATACACAATTCATATTTCATTAACATCATAAGATAAATGTTTATAAAGCTTTAATGGCATCTCATGCCACAATACACCATCAATATCAAAATCCAAAATACAAAAGATGCAAAACCCAATAGTTCTTAAAATGCATCTAAAGTCTTGCTTTTACAAAATCTAACTTCAAATACAAAATATGCATAATCGAAATGTTGCCTCGAATCTTGATTACTCGATCTCATTCTCTTCACCTGAAGATGGGATGAAAAGTGGGGATGAGCTTAAAACTCGTGAGTAACAAGTTTATAATGGATAACAAGCAAAACCATTTTAAAAAGTTCACTGCCATTGAAAATTCTTATTAAATCATAAAACATATGTTTCTCAAATTCTTGCCAATCAAACATTTCATAAGTAACATAAATCATGCATTTATCAAACTTATAAACACATGTAAACATATAAGCACATCATAATGGTTTGGGCAGTCCGTAACAGAACGTACTAACACATTCCCATATAATGAACCTGTTTAGTTGTGAACAGAACGAACTAACACAATCCTATATAGTTGTAACATCCCATTACCCATGTAAGGGATAAAATTATAAATTATGAGAATTTCTTAGAAAATAGGAAAATGCACTTCATGCATGAATTAATTGTGACATGCACATTTTTTGCACATTTATATGATTATTCATGCATTCATTGACATTTTTTAGGTACAATTGAGTCATTAACTATAATTAAAATGTGTTTTGGCAATTTTGGTATTATTTAGGATATTTTAAAATTTTTAGTGAATTTTGTAAAAAATCATGATTTTTGGGCCAATTATGGTGTGACGCGTGGACTGATCATTTAGTGACAAATGACCTACATGCAAAGGTGTCATATCGCAGTATGGAATAGTGACACATGTAGGACATGCATTATAGTCACGTAGTGTATGGATTTCGGGGTAACTCATTCCTCTGTTGTTATCTCTTCACCGAAAGCATTGTTGAAAAATCTTCTTCTGGCTTTACCAAACACCGAACATCAGTCGTTATTGTTGTGTCAGTGATTCACTCTCACTGCTGGGACATATTACTTAAGCAAGTAAGTAGTTTTTGTTGATGTTAGTTTTCGGTGTAGAAATGTACTTGCATGCATAGGTTCATGAAGTTGATTTTAGAATTTAGATTTGTCCAAAACTGTGTTGATTGAACTCTAGATTGGAAGATATGTTGTTCGTGTGTATGAAGTGTTAACAGAGTTGAGTGTGAATGAGGTTGGGTTTTAGGGAAAAGTTTAAACGATATAGTGTTGGGAAATGAGAGCTTATCCGATTATGCTATGTTTTTGGCGTTAGAGAGTAATCTTGAATTTTAATCTTATGTGAATGATTTGAATTGGATTAGGAGATAACTGAAGTGAAGTTTTAGAGATTGTTTTGGGTATAGACATGCATAATGGTAGAATGAGAAGGTGAAAATCGGGGAAGACGAGTTTCAGTAACCAGACGTCGCAGCCAGCCTTGGCTCGTCGCGACTAATTCCCTTTTGTTCGCTGCGACATGCAATGCACCTTTGAGCTCGTTGCGACTAATTCCTTTTTGTTCGTTGCGACGTGCAACGCACCTTTGATCTCATCGTGACTCATTCCTTTTTGTACGTTGTGACGCGTGACTCACCCCTGAGCTCATCACAACGACCATTGCAAAAGAATCCCGAGAAAAACTAATTTCTGGACTGTACGTTGCGACTTCACTTTTTGTTCTCGTCGCGGCGAGGGTCCTCCCTTGACAGCTCAAACATCCTTTAGTATTTTGACCATAACTTTCTCTGTAGTTATCCAAATTTGGTGATTTTTGATTTGACATAAACTAGAGGCTACAAATTTTGTGAAGAAATGGAGCTTTAATTCTGTCTATAAGATTTTCAATTTTTGGTTGGAATTTGAGGTAAAAATTTTGCTGAAGCTTAAGAACAATCTAAAATATTTTGAGTATATATTTTCATATATTGAACCAAATTAAACGATTTTGATGTCATTAGAAAGTTAAGAAATGGGAGAACAACTTTACAGAAGGAAGTTTGATCTAATTTGGTCATTTACCTTATCAGAATTAGTATGGAAAGTTGACCCGTATGTGTATTAGAGGAAAAATCTGAAATGGCCAATGAAGTTATGAAATTGTTTGACATTGTTTGGTTCAATCCAATTGTAAATATACATGGTATTAATGAGGGCTTTGATTTCTGAATGATTTTTGATA